>KZ538160.1:82575-117166 GCA_000934665.2 Catajapyx aquilonaris | reverse complement strand
GTGGAGGCAAGGAGACATTTGAAGTGTCCGATTCTCTGCAGCGGGTTAGAATAATACGAGTAAACTCGGGCCATTTCTGGTGTTTGCTTGACTCGGTAAGCAAACGCGGCGTAAGTCCCGCAAGCCCCAAAGGTTTGCAGTGCGGATACTCTCGCTCGAGGCTACATATGCTGGACGGCGTATTGTCGCCATTTGCAAATGCTGTTAGCACCACCCGTTATAAATTGTGTGGTGGGCTTATTTTTTGTGTGGGGAAAGGAAGGGAGGATTATAACAATGCAGCGTAACAAAAAAAATTTTAAAACACCAGATGGTCCAGTAGGCTTACTTAAAAAAAAATGGATTAATTTAAAACTTTTGTATAGGTATTTTGTTCTAGGCTGTAACTTAGGAGTAGATTGTGTTCAAGAGAGCGCAAAACGACGCAGGCCAAATTGGTTCGCATTACGCTTCAGCCGCGTGGACATTGTCGAACCGGTCGACAGCAGTTGTTTCGGGAGTGTCGATCCTAAAGTAGCTACTCAGCAGGTTAATTTCTAAGTGGTTCAGTGTCCAACTACAGCGTATAAAGCCCTTCCGACAGTCTCGGTGTGGCCACAAGCCCTCGTCTGCTGGTCAACTGAACGGTGGCCTGCTATGTCGATAGGATTTACGTTAATTCATGTCAACTCCTTAAGCATGATATTCATGGGTTACGTTATGACGTAACAAAAATTCTGCAAAATTTTATAATATGGGTGGATGTGACGCAACCAGGTGAAAGACGCTGCCATGATACAAAATGATCTCCACACACACACGACCGCCAACATCGCGTCAAAATACATTTCAAGGGATATTTGTTTCGTCATCATAAGCCCTCTGGACCGCTGCCGGTGCAAATGCCTCGATGAACTTTCCCAATTCGATTCTGCCACATTCTCCACATCACTAAATAGGCCTAGGTAACACATGATTGACGCACCCACCATATATTTTTTTTTTTTGTTGAAAATGTTTGTTTGCTCGTTTCACAGCCGATGTTCCACAGCCGCCGCTTTTCATGGGGACTCAGATTTTGGGCAAAAGGGGTCAGCCAGCAAATGCAGCGGTGTTGTTGTACGAGTTGGGAACAAACAGCAGCCAGATAGGCCTAGGCAGCAGAGAGCTAAGCGGCATAAGTAATGCAGTACACCGTTGGTGTTAATGTGGAAACGAACCTCTCTAGCACCGGTAACAGTAAACGCAGTAGAGAGGGGGGGTCTGAAAACGGGTGCCCGAACAATACGAGGAAGACCACACTTGGGATATTCAGCGTGAGAGGCCCAAACGACCACTACAGCAAAATGGCGAGGGAGGGGGGGGGGGGGGGTGGGGGNCATTGGGCATGATGAATGTCCCTCGGGGCTTTGGAAATAGCCTCGCATGCCATTGTGGCCTATTTTACCAGAAATGTTGGCAGCGTCTGAGGGGGGTGCAGGGAAAGAGAGAGAGGGGGGGGGGGGTGCAGATATAGCGCCCATAATTGGGTAATCTTATACAGTGTGTTTCATAGCCTCGAAACACGGAAAGTCTTGCACGAATTGCTGACCCCTCAGTACTCCACACCTGACATATTAATCCGCACCTTGCAGGCCTTTAACTTCTCCCACCCCCCATGAAAAGGCTGGAGGTAATAGTGTGGTGCTGGTATCAGCCGACCGTGTATTCTGAGCGCTGAAAATGATAATTATCTTATTGCGAACAATTCCGTCGCTCTTTAATAACTTCATTATTTCCCTGATAAGCTGCACCTACTGATTTATTGCCCTCTAGGCCTACTTTTAAAGCGCTACTTTCGGTTGATGAATGGCTCCGCCCCCTCCGCACTTCATTTTCGCAGAGTAAAAATGGTCGAAGGTTACCTAGGGTAAACATAACTTTATTTGCTCTATGACCTCTTGCGCACACGGCGCATTAGCAAATATTTTCACAAAACATTGTTGAAGCTTGGCAGAATACTTCAGGTCAAAATTGACGCATGCCCTCTGGATTGTCAACGGGGTCACAACTTGTATGATATCTTTTCAATTATTTTACATGGGGTTTAATTTTATTATGGTAATGAACAAGCTGAATGATTGTTTACAAGGCGTTTATCGGGCAGTAAAGGTACATCTTTTGTTAGCAAGGTAGTAATCTGTTAAAAATGGTAAAAATATTGATGCAATATTCAGCATAATATAATGTGGGTGTAAGCGTGGTATTTGCGGTGAAACATGTTAATAGTGTGGTGTGTTGGTTCCTGAATAATAAAATGTTTGCATTACCATTATTGGGAAATTAAGTGATTTATGAGTATTAGTCTGAAACGAAGGGAAATATAAACTGACTACAGTACAAAGGGATTGGTCTGGTTGGATTTTCAGGCCTGAAAAAGCCGCATTAAAACCCAACCGGCTACAAAGGCATTGCAATTTTTATGGAAGCCAAAATGACTGAAGTTGTGAATGCTGGTTTAAATAAATATTAGGGTTGTATGTAAGTTGGGTTTAAAAACTAACAGAATGCTATTTGTCCATGGGGAATGACACGTTGGTGTTTGTTTGCTTACCTCGGTTTAGAATCGATCGTGTTTATCTTTTTTTATTTTGATATTTTTGTTACGCCAAAGCCGGGCCAAATATTTCCGAAATTCTGCAATATTCCGCGTTTACATCGAACCTCGACGGTATTGGAGCTAAATATCAAGCGATATCCTATTGTGGGAAGTGATTAAGTTTGTTCATGACACATACTCTATGGGGCTCAAATTGTTTCGGCCACTTTATCCTGGTCTTGAAGCAACCCTCCTCACAGGCCCCACGTTGAGCAAGTGTGTCTGTGTGATGTGAAGGGTTGCTTCAAGACCAAGATAAAGTGGCCAAAACAATTTGAGCCCCATAGTACGTTTAAACATTAAAACGACCCGTTTATATTATATAGGCCTCGGAAATTTAATCTACCGTCGCTTTGGGAAATGATAGAGGGCCTGGTAGATTTAGTTCACATATGCAAGCATTTAAGCATATTTTGGACATGATAATCCCGGTGCAGGCAACTCTAACCGTGGTTTTCTGTGGTTTCCCACGGTTCCTCCAGGAGAATTCCGGAGTTGCTTCCTAAAATAATAGGCCACAGCCGCCTCCTTCCTTTCCTATCCTATCCCAAAAAGCGAAGTAAAATCGAAACGAAGAGTTCCAGTCAAAAAAAATATCCCCCCTAAAGAGCCGCCGCCGGCTGATAACGGGGTATGAATAATAATAATAATAATAATAATAATAATAATAATAATAATAATAATATCTTGGACATGACATCCTAAGTAACTGATGTGTAAGAAAGAATAATGTGATTTAAAACAACTCATGCAACATGAGGTTTTGTTACAAAATATTCAGCGAATCGAAACCCAAGGTGTGCCATCACAGGCTATAAAACGACAAAAAAAAATTTATCCGAGTAAAAGTGTAAAACTATGGGATTGAAAACGAAACGATGCGCGATAGCTCTTTGAATTAAAGGAGATGAAAACACCGGGATGAAAGCACAATAAAGGAGAGTGAAAGGAAATGAAAGATAACGACAGACGTAATTAGAAAGACAAAGGAGGAGAAAGAAATTTACGTCAAAAATAATGAACCAGATAAGGAAAAAGGTCTTACAAAAGACCGAGCAACATTTTTTTTTTTTTAATCCCAAGCGTTGTGAGGTGCATAATTATTCGAAAGCTCAGTAGATTTTGAAAACGAAACTGGACATTAGTAGTTAAAGAGCAGATAAGGGTTAGGGGCAGGCGCAAAGTAGCGTGTTGCCATGCAGGCTGCCCTGCCCGCCACAGTACGAATAGGTGTCGGGCAAAAGGTGAGAAAAGATGGCAGTAAGTCACATGCGTGTAGGATGCTGGAGGTCCTTTGGGACTTGCCAAGTTTGGGTAGGCAAGACAGTGTATTTATGAAGTGGGGTCCTGGAAGGGCGACTGCGGCATAGTAATGAAGCCGACTCGCATAATGCTAGCTGGGAAATAATTAGACAGGACTAAGCCAGGTTTCCACAAAGGATACTGTATATCGGTGGAAAAAACTGGGTAGTGGGAAGTCCTCCCCCGGTTTTTAATGACAGGCCAGAAGCAGTACTCCTTCCGCCTGCTTAGCGCAACATATACATGGTACATCTAGTCGGAAACAAGGCATTCACAGATCTAGTTTCACCTCTCCCGCTCTATTACTCTCGTTTCCCATTAGTCTCGTTAGCAACGGCGCCTTTGAGAGCCTTGCTGGCTGCGGCCTGAGTTTGGGGTTTGTGTCCAAACACACTCAGCAGCACTTGGCGAACAAGCCTCTGCACCGGCTCAGGCTGTAAACTGCAAATTGTCTGCTCATTCTACGTTATGTCCCAGCATTTTGTCACTCTGAATAGGCGCACTCCACAATTGCCATTGCTTTCCTACCCGGCCTGCTGCTAAATGATGGCACTGCACGCATTTTTTTTTTAGAGAGAAGCATACAAAATACAGGGATAAATCTGGAGAGGTTTCAACCGCAAATGGCTGTAAGGTGCTGCCTACTAGCGGGAAGTGTACAGCGCCCTCTATTTTCAATTAAGTAAAACACCGGTCCGTACAAGTGAATGTTCCAATGGCACGAACCCAATTCCGAATCGAAATGACTGCTAGTCGAAATAAATCCTTTAGTGTCACGTGGCATAGCATTGGGAAGAAGGCTGGCAGGGGCTTTTAATTAGCAAGTTTGAGCCAATGTATCTGTAGGGTATAGGATGGGGCTCTTCGTTTTAGAACATTGGCAACCGATGAATGTGGGGACCATATTGATTCTGAGAAAAAGGGGGGACAGTGGAGTTCCATGTCCGTGATGAATGATTTAATGAGCCACGGGATGCAAGTATCGGTCCAGAGCACTGCAGCCGTGCCAAAATCCGCCCTTCCATTAGTCCCCGCCCTTGCCATCATCATATAGGGTAGAGAGAGACCTAACTAGTGTCTTTTTCGAGTCTAGCCAAGATTCGCTTCCAACTTTGAATATTGGTGGGGAGTGGAAACTGGCATAGTTAAAATAACATGGTGAAACGCGTATGAAATTAGGCATGGATGACGTACCTGTTTCGGTTGGCAGGGTTCATGAGGCAGCGAGGATACACGCGCTCATATGTCATTGGTGGGTGTTCATATTAATTATACTTTAGACCCTTGCTGGATAAACTCGCTGCATTTTAATGGCGCTATTTTTATACACGGAGAAAGTTGGATATTTATAATGAACTAATTTCTGTACTGGCTGGTACTATATAATTAGATTACCCATCCGCAGTGTCATTTGGTTGCTGATTCTTTGCTGTACTTTTCGAGTTGGAGAGAACAAACGTGTTTTTATTGTGTATATGCGTGAAGACTGCAGGTTAACTAAACATGATGTATAATAAGTTAGGCTGTTGTGGTGGTTAAAATATGAACTGTTGTTCGAGTTTTTGATTATTTTTGTAAGCTTGTGTTCATATTTGCTCCAATTTGCATTAGCCAGTTACGGTTGCATTAGGCCACTTCTAACACGAAAGGCCTAAAGATTGTGCCATTTAAGTACATTGCTATAGGTCTAAAATTTGCTCCAGCTCTTACGAGGTATCTCTTAAACGAGGGCATTAGTAGTTTGTGAGAAGATAAGGGTCCGCAGAATTACACCTGTAGATGCGAAAGGTCCGGTTCCAATAAGCGTAGGTTAGCCCGGTAGGATTCGATTTTGGGTCCAGAACTAAACCTTTCTTTGGCTCCAAACACTTCCAGATATAGTGTTTGTTTGTCTTTGTATAGATGATAGTTTTCTTCCAGTTTTTTCAAAGGTTTGAGCACGTTTTGGTCGGCAGAGTTCTAATATTTCTAGAGTGATTTTTTTCCTTGGGATTGTACGTGCTCTGCCATGTCTTTAACTTCAAATCCCAATTCCCTTGACATCATAGCTCTCAGAAGTGTATTGAATTGCATTTATTCTTCTGATATGGGCAAATCTTACGGTACAATCGAGCTTGAATATGACCTATATTTTTCAGGGTCTGTTTAAAAATAAAGCCATATGATAAAGCATATACTGGGCACCTCCTACATTTTTGTAGATATTTTGCAACATTTTACACTTTTGGCCACAAATGACATGTTATAACCTCTAATGCATCATTGCTAAGAATATTACACTTGATATGTCGACATATTTAACTTTTGGCATTTGAAGAGGCGGGAGGGGAGGGGTGTTGCTTCCTATAACAGGGTGTTTTTTGTCCGAACAGTTATCGGAAAATTGCGCGTAGCTGCTACTTTTTAAGCAGTGACTTGCAACCGGTGATTTTTCGGAGGAACGGGGAATGGGGGAAAAGAGGGTCACACATCCCATGGCATGTGTGACCCTCTTTTTTCCAAGCTTGACCGTCAATTTTCAGCGGGCAGCAAGTATGCCACTTCAACCTACGATTCGCAGGGAATAGCCTATTCCCCGTTCCTCCGAAAAATCACCGTTTGCAAGTCACTGCTTAAAAAGTAGCAGCTACGCGCAATTTTTCGATAACCGTTCGGACAAAAAAGATGGGACACCCTGTATAATATTCCTGTCGCCGGACCAGGAATGATTAATTCACATTAAATTTTTCCAGTCCCCCTTCATATATGGCCAGCTTGGGAAGAGTAACACATTGTTCAAAAATATCACTTATTCGCAATGACAAATGCTACTGCGTTGCATAATACATGCAGTGCGCTGCTATATAGCGCTATCATTTGAGCACCGAGAGTGCAGCACATTTTCAAACGAATGTTCACACACTGTGAATAAGCCTAATATTGAAATTTAGCCGCCGGTGAACAGACTGCAGTCGTAGATTAATTAATTTGCTTTGTCAGGACTGCCTTTTAAAAGTGCCCAAAACAATGCTAGTATTACTGCCCGACTCTCCACTGCAGGCAAAATTGCTCGTAAAATGAGGTGAAGGGGGGATAATGATCATCGGCTATTTTGGTGACGTTATCTAACTACTGTATAGACCAGTATATGACTGTACTGTACATGTGTGTCGCGTGCAGGTGTAGCGAGTATGAAGTTTTCAACAAACAGCTCACTACCACCACTCTCTCACAACCACACACATGCCCACACACACACCCAACCACATTTCACCTCCTGAAACTTTAAAGGAAACCCCCCTCATGGCTCTAGGGGAAGCTTCAAATGCGTGTCAACAGAGCCCCGGCGGTAAGAGCAACCGTTTCAAAGCAGGGATAGCAAACCACAAACGACTTCCATGCTTTTCGCCTCTGACGTCATTCATTCCTGCACACTACCCTGCATGCAATGATTCACTTCCAGTGTCACTTGTCAGCAACTTGTGCTCTATGGCCTTTCAGCCTGACAGCCTTAATGTATAATGCAGAGAGGAGGTCCGCTTCATGGCCATTATGGTCTACTCTTGCAATTGAAATTTTCATTGCCTTATTGTTCAAGTACACCTTTAGTGATTATCATCAGCAGATTCAGAGAGAATCCAAGCCTATGAGCATAAATGTAATTAAAAAATAACTAGAGATAAAAATGGTTTTACAATATTTTCGAATGAATAAAGTTGTCAACAAAATTGCACATTGCTGATAAACTGTTTCGAAATTGGCATCGTATATTCTCATTACGCTTTGCGGAGATTTTGGACTCGATTTTGTACGCTTGGAAATGGTAGAAATGTATAAATTTTTTCTCACGGCTTGCAAGCGTCAGAGTGTATGACACGGGAGGTGAGACTTTAAAAAAAATGGACAAAAAAAGAACATCTCGCAATGCATGGCCGACACCTGCTGGTGTTATTCCGACTCTAGAAACGCCGATATAGTTTTCTCCGCAATAATTTTTTGAGCCCCCTCCAAGAAATCTGGCGGCTCCTACTGCAGTCGAAAAAAAAAGAAACGAACGAAAACGAAAAAAATATATCCGAATCCCAGCTTACTTTGCTCCTAAATGGGCGCCATCAGCTTACACGTGTCTCGTCATCTTAACCCTTTAGAATTCCTTCGAGCAAGCCCAGATAGTTCGACATAATCCGTTCGTTTCTCTCTTCCTATAGTAGGTAGGTAGTACACGGTCCAAAAAAACAGCAGGTTAAAGAATTTGAAAGCTGGTTCTTTCTAAGAAAGTGAGTCCTGATATGGGAGGGCTCTCTGGCATCTCTTCTACTCAACGCCTGTCCTCCCATTCAAACGATTTTAAAGCATCTGCGCTAATGCATTTTATGCTAATGCAGCACATTACATACGAGGACAAAAAAGTAGCCCAAAATTTTCCATTAAGCCTGCAAGTGTGGCTGGATGCAGACAAGGGGGGGGGGGATAGGGTATAGGATAGTGGGGGAATAGGGTATAGGATGGTGGGTAGGCTGGCTGTAGAGTAGGGGGTGGAAATTACGCAGGATGGGGCTGCAAAAGTCTTGCTTGGCGCCAGGCCAAGGGAATAGGATAGGAAAGGATAGGATATCAGGTCCAGGCTTCAGGAGAGATAGGCATACCATAGTGGGTCTACCCCGACCGACGTTCCATTTGGACCAGAAAAGGGGGAGCCTATATCCTGTCCTAGCCGATTACTCACCCTTTACACTCCACTCACCGCACATATCATTCCGCTGGCGAAATATTGGAATGATGTGCTTGAAAATTACAGTCTCCCAACACGAATCATGCTGCAAGAGCGTCGTGAGTAATGACACTGTTCCATACACGGATGTAATATCGGTTCAGTGAGCGGCTCCCGTGAGTGGCAAATATTACCATCTGGGCCTGTAGGCACAGAGCTAACCGAATTAAAAGGAGCGATATGTTGAATTTATTGAGTGTGTAATACTGTAATAGCATGGTGATGTTGACACCATTTCATTAATTGTCGGCGCCTGACAATATCGTCGCAAAATCGATGGAAGTGCTGTTTTTGTGTTTGTTGCTGCTGTGGGAAACAACAGGAATATATTATATTTTCATGGAGTGGAGCAGGTGTATTATTATTATTTTGTGGCTATGTACAGTTTATGCATGTATAATGGGGATAATACATATTATGGGTGTGTGTTTCAAAATTAGAGATCTGTCCGGAAGGAGTGATAATTTGAGCATGGTTTTGCTGTTGGCAATATTGGTTTATTCTGATATAATATAGGGTAGGCCTACTACAGTTTGGCCATTGGAGGTAACTAACTATACCAAATTGGGTTACCTGTGGTGTACCTCTGACATTTTAGATAGGCTACCGTACGTTACAATAGTAGCCCAACTGTCCAGCCTGGACAGGAAACAGGTGGTTATTATAAAGTGGTATTGAAAACGAACAAATTACAGTTTGGTGCGATGAAATGTCTTTGAACATTCTTATGCTCCTCGAATGCAGATATGGCCATGAGTGAGTAAGTGAAAGGTGTGTTTCTAGTATTAAGACTCGATGTGAATATATCGAAAAATAGGATCATAGGCGTGGCTGAGGTTATAAGGTTGTTTGTTTACAATATTGTAGGTGCTGGGTCATTCCATGCCAAATGAGGAAATGAAGTAGTTAGACCCTATGGGATGTGTTTGAAATATTCATCCGAGCATTTACCTGAGTGAGTATGTGTCAAAAATTAATTATCAAATTCCTGCAAAACACTTTAATTATACAAGGTGAAAATGGCAAAACGTGTTTATCATAAAAGAGACATCAATCAGTCTACAAATTATCGTCTTTTAAATGTCACTTTATGGTTATGAACTATCAGCACCGTACTCGAAATACACGCATAGCCTACTTTTGACACAACTGAAAATATCAAAATATGCAAATAATTATTATGAAAGGCTGCCCGCTTTCAGAATGTATAAGATATTTTGAAATATATCCCTAATGATTGTAGAAGAATTTTTTAAATATGCTGTTTTCTGAGTAGCGAAAATCTAAGTTTGAAAGTTGGGAATTTGTAATTTTCTTTCATTTAGAATGGCCACTATTTCAATTTTAATTTTTGGGACAGTGGAAGATTATGACAAAATTCTTAAAACTTATACGTGATACATTATTACCATAAACAGATTATACAGGGTGTCTCATCTTTTTTGTCTGAACAGTTATCGGAAAATTGCGCGTAGCTGCTACTTTTTAAGCAGTGACTTGCAAACGGTGATTTTTCGGCGGAACGGGGAATATTCCCTGCGAATCGTAGGTTGAAGTGGCATACGTGATGCCCGCTGAAAATTGAGTGTCAAGCCTGGAAAAAAAGGGTCTCACATGCCATGGGATGTGTGACCCTCTTTTTCCTCATTCCCCATTCCTCCGACAAATCACCGGTTGCAAGTCACTGCTTAAAAAGTAGCAGCTAAGTAGCAATTTCCCGATAACTGTTCGGACAAAAAGATGAGACACCCTGTGTAGATCAGAGTTACAGAAGTTCTACTGTTGTTACTTCTAGTTTGGTCTATATAATCTACTAAACTCATTGCGGAGTAATTTAGTCGTGAAAATTCGCAAAAAAGCCTGCAGCCAAGAGGAATAACTACGTATCTTTGCCATCACCTTGTATATTCAGGTCACTTGATTGCTTATTGCCACCAGCTTTTGCACTATGTAGTCACAACAGTGACTGACTTTAAACAAAAAAAAACCGGCTGTACACAGAAAACGCCGGAAAAATGAATTCGGGAGAAAATCACCTGCGGGGGCATAAAATATTTCGAAATATCCCCGCACAGTACATGCATTACCTGGCCTATGAATGGGACGAAAGGTGTTCCAGCTCACGTTACATTTTGTACTAAAGAAAAATAATTCTGGCGGAAACCGGCTTTGAATCACACAGTATTGTAGAATAGTGCGGTATAATTGGAGCTTTGAAATACAAGTACGTAGTAAAGCCGAAAAACAGCTCTTTATTCCCGAGCACGTATTACACTGTATACTTTGTAATATTATAAACCACAATATAGGCTCTTCTCCTTCTTGGGATGCACCTCTAATATTCAAGCTATAGTAATAAAACATGAACAACCTCTGTGCTGAGAGCTTAAAATGTTGAGCTTCCTATATAGGGCAACCTATGCCGTACGGTGTTGTACTAATTAATTTTGGTTTTCTGAAGCACCGTCCATGGATTAATTCGCATATTCATCAGGGTTCTTTTAATCTCCTTACTAGCGCTAAATCAATCAGTAAATTATCAAAGAAATATTCATTTCTACGACCATATATACATACAATAATACCATTGTATCCAGCATGACACAAGGTAATTATTGTGACATTTGAAGTGGAATTCCCTGAATGAATTTTGGAGAGAATCCTATTATTGCACGGATTACCTCCCTTTGATAAAAAAAAGAGCTGGAGCTACGTGCCCCGGTTCGTGATAGTTGGAAAGAGCATTTAGTAGACACTTATCCACGGCTTATTTACCGAGCAAGTTTGACTGACAGTAGTTTGAGTAATGAGACTAGCTCACACTCGTCTGGAGAGTTGAGGGGGCAATCGTGGGGGCGAACGAGCGAGAGAGATGGGTGGCTTCTTTTCCCTGTAGGATCAGGATGGGCCATGGTGGGGGCGGTGTGGGCCAGGGGGCCAGGATCCAATCTGGCCCCACCCACAGCTAATTTTTCATCAGCTGCGGTTGAGGGTGTTTCCCCATTATCATAATTCTCTCAGATTAGAAGGGGAAGAAAATCAATGGTCATAACTTAGGTGGTCGGGTCGGTGCTCTCATTACTCATCTCTTTGGGGGGGCCAAGGATTGGGATAGTGGGGGCTGGTGGGTGTAGGGGGGAGGCACAGATGGGGAGAAAATGATGGGCCAGGTCATCCAGCTGCTGACATGGCCCGCTACAGCTGGCATTGGCCGCAAAACAAGGCTCGCCCCTGTGCCTCTTTTTGTTACCAGCCACCAACAGCTCCCCGATTCCTTATCGGTCTCAGGCTGCAGGCTGTTGCTACTCCCGGAGCTAATAAGCTGCCAGATCAACCAGGATTGCTACGGCAACCTCTCTTTGGAAACCTTTCGCCACCAGTCTCTATACTTTTATAAGGGTGCGTATATGTAGGAGTGATGTGTACGACCGGTTTTAGTGATAGTGGGCGCTGGCGCAGTGCTCTAGTTTGGTAGGGGGGGGGGGTACCAAAGCTATGGCGTGGTGTCAAGGGGACCATTATTTTATCCCGCGAGCCTGAGGGGCCCAAAAGTCATTTCTTTGCCTCATCTGGATGCTATCTTAAAGCCCCGGGAAGGTCTCGCTGGTCCAAACGACTCTTCTCCTGTCCCCTTCTACTTTCCCCTACTCGTACTTCTTGCCAACAAAGGCCTTCTCTGATAAAATGAATATCAGGCCGGTTATTTTGTCTTGTGCTTTCTTCAATTGCGGAGCAGATGCAGACAGCAGGGGCGATTTCTTTCTGTCCGAACTTTTTTTTTTTTGGGGTGGGTGGAGGGAGGGGGTGCGGAACACATTTTTATAATATTGCTGTTCTTCTAACAAAAGAAGGATGTCTGTGAAATTTATGCGAAGGATGTGAGTTCCATATATTTTGAAACCTTTTATCAAGAAACGGCTAGGATGACTCACATTATTTGATTATTTCCGGTACAAGAGTGCAATGATCAAAGAGACTCGAAGGCCAATGTTAAAAAATATTATGACATGAGTTGGTGGAAAGACATGCTGATAAATTTCAGAGAATTATTCCTTTTCACTTCCTGAGATTGATGTTGAGACGAACTCTCTATATATTCACACTGGAGATGGAAACTGTCAGCTGAAAGCCGGACTTGGAACCTAGTAACTTGGTCCATCTGCAGTAATCTAATTCCGACTTATGGTCCTTTGATTGGGGATTTTTTTTCCCTCCTTCTTCCGGGAAAGCCGAAGTGACGGCTTCCATACAGCTCTTCGCGAAAGCTATACTATAGCTGAGCTGAACTTTTTTTTTTTTCATCTTTGGAGATAATGAAAGGTCGGCTGATTCATAGAAGCGGCTCATCTCGCAACTTGGCTCATAAGACGGCTTGAAAGCGTAGAAGGAACAGGAAGCTGGGCGCTAGCAAGGAAGCAATTGACCTGTGGAAATCTTGGACTTTTTTTTGTATGAATACGGCACGTGTACAACATGGGCAGCAACACGTGGGGGTTTGCCTTTATATTTCTTTGAACATTGTGATAATATGTGATGAATATTTGGCACTTTTGTACGAGTCTGTTTCACTTGAAATTACTATCTTGAGATACTATAGCCTTATAGAGTCCAGATAAGTGCGACGTTACGTGTATGTTACAATGTAAAGTTGGTGCCTTTCAACCTGGATGGTGTTTAGTTTCCAACTGACATCAGCACGGAGATTAACAATGTCGAATGTCGATCATTCATTACAGAAGTTTTAAGTTCTATCAACTGAGATGTACTGTATCTACAATTTTCCCAGATTGAAGATAACTAAGACTGACAATTAGATTGTAAGAAATCAATAAAAATACACATCACTGTTGGAGCTTGTGGGTCAGACTGGAGAGGATGTGCACAATAAGCCTCCCATCATACTGAGACATGTAGCAGGTGAATCTAACTGGATAGCATGTGCAATAATTATTGAAAATGAAACTTTTCGTTTATGAGACGGCACTGGTACCGTATCTGACCTGGAGACATACGAAAATTAGTGAAATGAGGGAATATTTAGTATTTTCCCCCCTCGTTACCTGTGGCACTGACTTCTGCAAAGCATTGACGGTAAAGGCTTATATACTGTTACCTAGAACTCTGCAGAATGATACTGTAATGGAGTTTTTCACATACACAAGACCGAACAAGGTATACCTGAACATGTGGAAACTCTGCTGATTTCTCATCATGTAATGGAGGTTAAAAGCCTTTTGTTTGTGTGCTGCTGCGCTTATTCGCTTGCTTCATAATAACGAACTCTATACACACAGAGCACGGTAGTATGAACTGACTATAGCAGGTAACCTTTTATTCACTATCCAAAGGGCCACACACAACGCTTTATGACATTAATGAACATATAATTATAAGGCACCTGTACCACATAATGCCACCTTAAAGGTCCACTGCCTCATTTAAAAAATTTCAGATAATGCGCAGAATGTGTCCACATGTGTCCTAGTATCCGAAAAGTGACATGTGTCGCAATAAATATGGCGTTTACAAGTTTAAAATACAGGTCAAATAGTGGGCCAGTTACTCGTGACGTCATCAGTCTATCGCTCAAAAATGGTAAACAAATAGAAGAGGGCGGATCCCGGCATTGAATCCAGCCACCACCAGGACGTTCAGTGCAGAAGGGTCACTGCTTTGGAGTCCGGCTTTGGAGTGACCACTCACTACTTATTTTGAATCGTTGCATTGGCCAGCTCTACTGATGCGCGGATATGCCCCCTTTCAATTCGCGACAGCCACTCTGATTTTGAGCTTCACGACTCTGCAAATTCTACGAAAAGCAACGCCAGATCCTCCCTTTAGGATACAGTCGACCAGACAACAACAAAAGCACTATAGACATGGTCGTGAAGTGCAACAACCGCACAGACTCCATCGTTTGTGTTTACTCTTGACGCCTTATATGCATGCTAAGATTGCTAGTACTTTTATTCCTTATCATTTTCAAAAAACCTACGGAAACTGTGTGGCTCCTTTGTTGGGGTGAGTGGGACAAAGGGGTCTTGACTAGGCCTGGTGGGTATCTGGGCCTAGTTCCTTGTGGCGTGCCCCCTGTAGCAGGGCAGGGCACGCCACAAGTGTGACCTGACAAATATACACTAAAACTACAAAATACATGCTCATCTTTAAACGAATAGTTACAGTAAGCAATTCTATCTTGGCTTTTCCTATCTTCGTAGCCAATGCCTTCATAACAGTGAAGTGCTGTCCCACCTCGTAGGATTCTCCTCAATTCTGCATATGCAAACACTACTACTAGATTCAACGGACGCGAGACCACTGCCTACATCTCTGGACCATGTTCCGGAAAGATTATTTTGGCCACTCTCCTCCTATTGATTGCTCCAGGCGACAATAATTGTGCACAGCCAAAAGGAAGAAATGGGGTGACGGGAACAGTCGTAGCTGGATGAGAGGGCAGGAGGGGTGGGAGGTGCAGTATGGAGGGAGGCGGATTTGAGTAGTTGGAATAGGGAGGAAAGGTGAGAGAAGGTGGTCACGGTTGAAGGAGTGAGCAATGACCCCGTAAAATGGAGGTGAGGTGGAAGGGATCGGGGGAGGTTTCTGGTAATCTCCTTAATAGAAAGGCCTGAGAAGGAGGGGATGGGGCGCGACGTGGGGGCAAATGGGCCGAGCCCCGTTCCTTTGGCGGGGCGCCCAACCGCCTCTCATTACTCCCAAAGGAACACCACAAAGAAGAGACTAGGCCTCGTCACGCCCCATACTCGCCTCGACGATGCGGCCTTACTACAGCTAGCTTGCTGCTTGCACAACTATTCTCTACTGCCTATCACACTTCATAGCTCACCGTGTCTCAGCTCACCGCGTCGTACCACAGGGCACCTCTTAGGCCACTTACCTGCTCTCAATGAGTGGGAATCAAAAGTAGCTGATCAGATTTGGGCCTGCCATAATTTGATTAAAGGCATGTGGTCGAAGCTCAAAAGATCCGGGTACGGTATGAAGACTGTAATCATTAGAACCAGATGGTGCACTTGGTAAATAATTTTCCGAATTAAAATATTTTACTAAATTATATTGTGCAACTAAAAACTGAAAAATACGCCACACTAGTCATAAGCGGAAATGTGGCAGATGTGAACAACTACTCGGACACACACATGGGGTCGGGAAGTTGTCATGTCGGCTAGGGTTGTGGGGTGAATTGTGGATGATGGGGTTAAAGTGTTCCTTTTCTTGATGTATTATTCATATGTGGTCCGCACCTATAAGAAGGGGAAAAACCATGAGAGGGACTGGACATACAGCCTGCAGCATTTTTTAAAAGTGTTCGTTGAAGCCCTTGCTTTATTATGAGCTAGATCTGACTACTTTACGTCGTATTTATTGTTATTATGGCATTTTTGAATTTGTGATAAGCCTACGTTATTATGACAAAGCTTCTAATTTTCTTTCTACAGTTTTATTGGGGAAGGTGGAGAAAGGCAAACAAAATTACCTAAAATCCAGTTCGCCCTGCTTGATGCTAATTTTCACGCAGCATCATTATAAACTAAAAACCGTATATTATATCCCTATTCCTATTCATACCTCGGACTGAGATAACCCATCCTTTTTATGTAATGTAGCTGAGTAGCTCGTGTAAAAATAATGCCCTTGCTCGCATAAGGCTGAATATGAGTGTTAAAGTGCATGAAAGCTGTTTTGTTTGTCACGCACCAAGTTCACACAGGAGTGTTGTCTACTTTAACATGCCGGTACATTTGCACGTAGGCCTACACAACAAGCTACATATTGTACTCTGTACATATATTTGAATGCATTGCTGTTGTTTCAAGTTAAATCTACAACACAGTTTTTAAATGCACAGCCATAATTATAGCCTACAGTGCAAGAACAGTCATGAAACGTGTTGGATTTGGGGTTGGACTACTGGTGATATTCACTGTAAATAGACTGAAACTTCTATGTGACGGTCACAAGGGAACAAGGTGAATTTATGTCCAGCCTGAAACTAGAGCTGAGTCGCTATTTGGGTCGGCAATGCTTTTTGTTGCAGCCAATGTAATTACCTCATCAAGTAATAACAGAATGGCATGCATGGGTATTGAGTAAGGTCATTGGCTAACGTCCATGGATACTAAACTGTTATTACTTGATGGAGGAGTCATAATGGCTCATCGTTACTACGCAGTCACTTGGCGTATACTAGAGTCGGCTGAGCTTGATTATCAGCTTGCATGTATAAAAGGCCTGCCGTAGGTGTATGAGGACACTACCGTACCTCTTCAAGCATATCAAGGATCTATGAATTTTGATTAGTATTTTGTACAAGTACGTACGTAATACAAAGTCGATTTGACGAGTTTTAGTGATACAAGTGTTTTGGAAACACTGTCATATGCAGTGTTTTAATTCCATGCTAAAATTACTGTGTGGTTGAAAATGCAGCCAGAAAACAATAACGACAATAATTGAATTGCGATATGAATAATATATGTTATCAGCTCTCAATTCAATTACCGTATGTACGTATATTGCATAAATTATATGTATATTTTCGGGATTTTGGTCTATAAAGCCTTGTTTCCACCGGCATAATTTTTGTTCTGGACAAAATGCAAGCCAGAACAATTTTTTGTTTCTAGGCGATTAATAATAAAGTCATAAAGTCATAGTCCCCCTAAAAGGGCACGCCCTAGAATGGGGTAACATAATAAATAAAAATTATAAAGTAATAATAATAAAGTTTGTTTGATTTTGTGCTCTATTTTTGTGCTTAAAAATTATGCCAGTGGAATTGCCAGTGGAAACAAGGCTTTACACGGCTTAGGAATAACAGTTCACATGTTCGTAACTTACAGTGTTATATAGCAGCTATATTTTATTTTATCCATCACAAGGACAACGTGTACCATGCAAATCAATCATCTATAACAAAATACGTATCGTGTTATGCATAGTTGAACAGCAGTTTTCTGCATATCTCTAGACAGGAAAGGGCAGTGCCCCTAGCCATTTTCTTATGTATACGTGGGTCGTAAATGCCTTGTAAGTCGACATTTATCTTGACTATAGGGTAAAATAAATCCCAGATATCGAGTCAAGGGTTGACATAGTGCGCTATATAGACTCGAGGCCGTATTTTGTGCACGCAGCATTGTTGACCCCGACAGGAGAGGTTGCACGTGATTGATCATTAAGAGGATCATTAACAGAGATTTAGGGATATAAATTGCGGATTGTGATCGGTGAAGACTTGAGATGGGATATAGAAGGGGATCCTAGCCTGCGAAAAGGAGGTTTGGGGACAGGCGTAGGACAGTTTGTTAGAGAGTATAGGAATGAGGAAGGGAAACTATTCGGTATCTTTTTACGTTTGGCGTGATCGCTTTTTGATTGCAACGCCGTCTCGGTCCGGGAGTCTCAAAGGCTCATAAAAAGACCCACCACCGCCTTTTCGATCATTTTTTTCGTAATCTTTCCACTCCTGCTCTATTTCCTGTGCACTTCTGTCACGAAAATTCTCAGTTGACATAATACGGCAGAGTGCGCCATGGTGTTCTGTTACAACTCTGAAGCCATCGGACTTGCAAACTTCTGCAAAATTTTCTTGGATGTATATTTTTTTACTATGCACTATGATTTCTTTAAAACCCATGCGTCTAAGTTTTGCGTATGCAGGGACGCGAAGGAATGTTTCAAATCAAAATAATCATGCCATATGCCATCTTGACGATAGTATCGGCTCAGCTGAAGTTTGTAAAGAAAAATTTGTGACATTTTTTTTTTTGAGTGGAATCATATCCGAATCGACTGATTTGATACACATGCAATGCCTTAATATTATATTATTTTATATTTTGTTTTGTTTTGTATGCTATAAGATGGAAAGGCTCCCAAGGAAGAGAGAAGGATGAAATTGGGAGTTGGCAGAAGAAGCAAAAGAAGCTATTCCCTTGCAAACTGCTAGCTGGCGGCATCCTTCGAGCCCTTCAGGGTGAAGAAGAAAAAAAAAAACCAGATCATTGGATAGGCAGGTTACCCCCTTGGATATATACGTCGTACATAGTACCTGCCCCTTTCGCGAAGTCTGCCGGCCGAAGATAATGAAGCCTCTTTATTCCCTGCCACTTACAGCTGATCCCGGCGCCTGCAAACAGTCCTCAGTTATTTATTTATTCATTATTTTCGCCTGCCCGGGCGACTGGCTGCATGGGGCAAGGATTTCCTTGGGATTTTACGCGGAATGCATATGGATTGTATTGGAAGCAAGTCCTCCAGAGTGCTGGCGAGAGTGGCACAGTCTGCATGTGCTTGTGTATAATACGGCCAGCAGCAGGATGCAGCAGACCTTCAAGCCTGAACCCTTACCTTTATCTCACTGCTGTCGTTTTTCATCCGCGTGAAATATTATGAGCTCAAAATAACCAAAGTTTAATCTCATAGGCGCAATCATTTTGAAGTGCACCTGAGAGAGTGTACTCAATAAGTTTGTAGATAAAGCGCGGACTTAATGAGAGCCATTATTAATGAAAACAGTCTCTACATATGCGTGCTTATGCATTGTTATGAAAGGCATGAGGGCGCTCCTATAAAGCAGTAAATTAAAATTTACATGCACTTACGCAGTAATGAGCTGTTATATCCTGAGTCTGTACTGCTCGTAATAAATAAGCAATACAATTAACGAGAGTAGGGGTTAACAGTACATATTTATGTCATTTAAGTAACAGCCGGCTCAGAGAGCGCATTCCCCTCATCCGCCCTAGGAAGACGAAGAAAAAAAATTCCACGCTTGTCTATTCAGTTGCAAGATGAAATCAGAAGTCCTCTCCGAATTCTGCTATTACTACATTATGCTGTTTTCTATTAGCCTAAGTGCAGTTGGCCCGGGGTGCAAAGGATGAAGTTGGGCCGGATCGTGATAAAGGAGCAAATTCGGTTGAAAGTTGGAATGCTGCAGGTTACAACAGTCATAATGCCAAATGATATTACTCCTGAAGGAACGATCCATTAAAATAATGCTCTTTGAATCTGACGGTAACCAGAAGGAAGTAAGCTTGTGGGTTTTGTTTACGCCAGCCTTCCGGAAAATCTAGGATGGAGTAAGGGTGGAAGGGGTTAAGGGGTAGCCCTGCGGTTTCATTCCGTGGTGGAAGATGTGGCCCTTAAGCGAAGGAAACACCCTTCCTTACTGCTGCCCCGATAAGCTTTAATTGCACGCTGGTCCGAGATTGTCGCCGCCGGACTTTGGGAGCCGGACTATAAGATGGGAGAGACAGGAAAAAGAGGGGAGGTAGGGCTTTCTCTCTGGAACGGCCGTCGTTTTCCGGGGATGGCAACCTATCACGACACAGAATCATTTGTAGAGTCAGGGTGCGTGCAATCATATTGATAAATGGCTGGCCATTTTTGAGGGGGGTCACGGCCGTTGACGAAGTGGGCTCCAGACATGCTGCTGCCTGCCGGAAAGGGGAGCCACCAGCTACAATGGTGGCCACCCGCATTCGTCGCACTAATAGCACTAGGGGTTGAGTTTAATGGATGTTGGCTTGAAGCCTGGGGATGGAAGGAGAGATGCAGTAGCCTGGTGGTCCAAACACTAGGTGTTTGTGCTAATCATCTCCAACAGCAATTGATCGATCCCCACCTGCTGTGCTCACATTCAGGAGAGAGGAAACGTGCTCACTATTCGCATCAAAATTTTACGCTTGTCCAATATTGAACGACACGTGACTAGCAAGGTCCGAGAGGTTTATTGCTGCGCTTGCTGGATGCTGCTGGGTGTTACACTGCTGTTTGAAATGGAGGTGGGCCGACAAGAGTAGCAGCGTGGACGGCATGTCGGGGGCGATGTGGACCGCTAAATGAAGTGATTCCGGATGAGTGGTATCGAAGGAGAAGAAGCAGAGCCCCCCCCCCCCCCACAAAAAAAGCTGCAGACGGTGTATCTAGCAGAGCGCGAGAGCTGCTTCACTTTGCTTTCTCTATGCCCAGAAGACACATTATCCTTCTCCCTGCTGATTGCAAGTCTTGTGGCCTACATTTCCTCTTCCCCTCGGGGAGTGGCAGCACTCTATTTCTCTTCCGCACGCTAAATCGCTGCTGCAGCAGTCTTGTACTCGGCCCTCCTTTGCCTCCATTAAAACGGCAGCATCTGCTTCAATTCCCTGCAGAGTCTTTCCTGCTACTTGCTCTGTGTTCTGGCCGAAAGGGAAGCAGCCTTTCAGCAGCCCTGGGCCAACCAGACAGATTGCACTCGCTCGCTCAGAGACGACATCGGGCAGGACCCCACGACGATGGCGGAGGTGCTTCTAGAATCCGCCGCCAGGGTCGACTCACTCCACTTTTACTTCCTTCCGCGCCCTCTTTGTCTCTTTCACCGTTTCAGATTTATTCGTCCTATCTCCTGCATGCTCAACTGATTACTCGGATGATCCCGCTTGCTCAACTGCTTTAAACGTGAAAGTTTAGAGGAGAGCAAGATTCGGGGGGGGGGGGGGGGTTGGTAGGCGGGGGAGGATGAGATGAGTGCATTTTACCCCTCCTATCCTCCCACTGCCTCCCACCCCTTTTCTTTCCATCGCATTTCTTTTCACCCTCGAGCTGACGGACTGCACATTTTTATAGCTTTACAACCTTACTCGCTTAGATTGATGCCCACTGTTCTCTTTCACGCTGAATTCGTAAGGAACGCTCTCCAAGTTGATTAGGGTTAGCATTTTCAACTCCTGCTTTGCAGCTCGGGACGAGGAACTACTTGCTTTTGCAAGCGATTGGAAACTGATTTTGTGCGAGGTCGCGTTTTGGAATTTAGGGCGGATCGTTAGGCGGGTTTGTAATTCCGAACGTGACATACTGAGACGTAACATATCAATAAGGGAGGCCAAAATCATGTTTTACCATCAGATATGTATAGTATGTCAATCTAGCCTACTTTTTAAACATTCAAGAGATGTTCCATTTGAACACTTGAAAATTCTGGACTGGTATCTGAACTTCTCCATCCAAAATGGTAAAAAAATATCCTACATTTACTTAGCGGACTTCAACATCGATATGTAATGGCCGAGAGGCATATAAAGATCATTGAATTTCCCGCCTTTTTATCTACTCGACATCCCTAGCTGCTTTGGAGCCTGTAAGTCCCCTCTCTGGGAAGGACCCCAATGAATCAGTGGGCCCATGATAGTCGGCTGCACTTACATCGTCTGCCTGCAAAACCCCACGACAGCATAGTAGCCAGAGAATGAGGATTTATGCTGTTGGTTAAGAAAATGATTATCCTCTGGCGTCAGGCATCACCTGGCTAAGTAGCCCTTAGTTTAGAGCTCCCTGGAGGAAGGGTCCCCTCTCTTTTGTATGTGTGTGTGAGTATGTGTGTGTATCACGCTGCCTACCTTTTTCCGGTTGGGCATGGGGAAGAAGAGCCATCAAGCGCAATGGGCTCTAGGACACGTCAGCATCCACCAAGGCTTTGTTTATATCCCTCCTGGGACCACCTCCTCGCGTTTTTAACCCCGTCCTGTAGTATAGTGCAGTCTATCCCCTACCTCCCACAAAGTGGTACTAAAGTCAACCGTGAGCAAGCTAACACGCGCTCGCTTGCTTCCGCCGTCGTCATCAAAGTTTCAACAAGCGGTCGCTTTTAAGGCTGGCCGAAGTCTCCACGGCCCTTTGCCTCTACACTTTACTAGGCGCAGGCTAGCCTAGTATACACTCTATGCTGATTGCCACCACTCTTCCTCTTCCCTTCCTTGCTGCTGCCTTATCAAATTAATGCTTCGTGATCCGTTAGCGCCCAAATGCACGTCCGAAAGGAGGAAGCCCCACCCACATCCATTTGCATCCACGCCAACACCGTCTTGTAACGCCATTTCATCAGAAACACCACAGACACAGCCGTTGGCTCTTAGTGCTGTTGAGGAACCTGCTTGCTCGCCAGTGTTGCGTGTACTTTGTTTCAAATGGGTTCTGGTTGGAGGAGGCTATTATATTAATTTGGCTGGTACTCCACATGTTCCACTTCATACTGTCCATTTATAGTGCGTGCTTCACTGAAGGATCGATTACAGCAGTGTAAGCGGAGCACTTTGGTCAAGTACACTGGATAATTTTGCTATACGAATCTACTTATAAGTTATACAGACCTGTTGCACCTGTAAAGCTTCCGTACTCCACCTCCGTTCAACCTTTCGATATTATTCAGTGTAAGTATAGTAATTAAGATTAAATTTCTAGCACTTAGCGGGAGTAGTGGGTGAAATAAAACCTCTTATGAATGTGCGGGAGTGATCTATGGCCCAGATCATGGTTGAGATATGATGGAGAGGGAACAGGCCTTGCCCAATTCCAATGAGGCTGGCTTGCACGAATGGGGCAGAATAGATGGAGCTTCTCAGATTCCTGCCTGGGACATGCTCTTTGAAGTGAATGTCCTGATTTCTTGATGCGACATCGCTCAACTTCTTAGCCGGGCTTCGTTACTAACAAAAGAACCGCCCACTGGGCCCTTTCCATGTCTGGTTATCATCATGATTGCGCAGCCTGTGGATTATAGGGCTTCTGATGACTTCATTTCAGGTAATAACCGCTTCGATGGTTTTCTGAGGTCGTTATACAGGTTGTTATGATTTTCTATCTTTGTGTCTCTGCAGCCCACGTTGGAGATATAGCATACGCACCACTGAATATTGCTAGGCGAGGGCTCTGTATTCTTCGGACACTGCAATCTTCCGAATTGAAGGCCTGTTTACCATCATCGTTCACCTAGAGCTCAAAGGGCCGGTTCAAACTTTACAAAAAGAACTTTTTGCAATTTATTTGTTTGGATCTTTCCCTACCCACCTGTATAAGCCGTCCTTGTACAGGGTTGTTACCCTCATTCTTTTGTGAAAATGTGCTCCACCACAATACTGTAGGTGGTATATAGTATCATCAGGCAGCAAATGGCCAAATTCTCAGTGAGCTTATACAGTAACTTGCATCTAAAACGTGGGATGCATGGCTTGGTTTTCGCTTCCGGTATACTATAGGCGCAGGTGTTTTGACCCTTAATGGTCGCTTCATCGCCACACTAGTACTTTCGTATTTCGAAGGCAGTAAAAATCTACAGTGTACTCCCGGGATAGTGGGACTTGATACCGAAGGTCCCATCATGTGCATAGCAAGCTGAGGTATAAGCTGGGTCCTTGCGCAGTTTTATTGAATTTACCAATCAGTAGTATCTTTTCAGTGAATAATTCTGAATGACGATTATTCCGGGTATGTTGATAGCATCCATGCTGAATAAAGCGAGGCGGAAACAACAACTTGATTAGGTGTTCAGCTGTTTTATGGAGAATTTATATGGAGGATTTATAGAAGATTTACGGAGAATTTATGGATGATATATTTGGATAACAATGATCAATATTTATGAAATATGTACAACAGATTTATCAAGTTGTTTCCTGCTCGAATAAGGAGTGACAATAATATGTCGCACAGATAGTATAAATACAGCTTGTTCCGATAGAACAGTCCATATAATATTGTTAGATTTATTTTAATAAATTTATAAGCATAAAACTTTGGGCTATCAGAAATTAGCTGCTATATTAGGTCGAATCTTTTAAACAAATTTATGACGGTCAAGGTTGCGAAAAATCGGTTCAACTCTTGATATCGGATGGTTAATTCGTCTTAATGAATAATACGTATTAGCATATGTAATTGATACCATATAAACCTAAGTACCATACCTAATAATAAGCAGCTTATTTCCAAAAAAAAAGTTTCTTCAACGGACACTTCAATCGTAACACACTGCATATGGGCTATAGATGAACTCTCAAAGCACGAATATCTCCGCAATGCTGCTGCCCGCTATTACTGTCATAATGAAAGTAAGATAAAAGTTTAATAACGCGTGAAATTCAGGCAAACCGGCGCTTAATTTTTGCAGGGATTTCCACTTCTTTGGGCATGGCAAAAAGCGTTAGTTGGTAGGGTGCAATTTCCTGCTATGTTGATACTAGCTCCATTTCCCGCTTTTTTTTTTTTTTTTTTTTTTTGGAGAAACAAGGTTGAATTCTCCTGCGCGCTACATATTGCACCGGCGGGATCAATGCAGAACCATAAGCGTGGGCAACTCTTCCTCCTCCTCCTCAATTTTTTCTTCTTCTTTTTTTTTCTATTTTTTTTCTTCTTCTGCACCCTTTTCATGCAGCCGCATCTTCGTTCCCTCCTTCCGTGGAGCAGCCTCTTGCCCTTCTACTTTTCCTAACAAGTGACGTGGAAAATGCGTCCCTGGAAGCCTCCCAGAGTGTTTTCTTTTCCGGAAGACTCGCCTACGGGCTGAACACAAGAAGTCTTGGGGATGAAGAAGAAGAACAGGACCAAAAAAAAAAAAAATGTTAAAAAAGAAGCAGTTGAGAGACCATTCCACGCGCACGTGAACATTCAGGCCAAGACATGGGTAGTTAGGACTTCAGCCTAATGAAGGCAATCTTGGCGCTCAACAGCTGCTGGAGTACAACTGAAACTTTTTCAGGACAGACATACTTCGAGGGTCTTGAAATGTATGGGGGGCAATCGGACGTATTACCTGGCAAGAGGTGGCTACACACTTTGGACCTTTGCCACCATGCTGGATTCGTACGCCAGGGAGTTGATATTAGTTTGGGGGAAAAGAAATGGCCCAATGGATACTCGTAGATACTTGGGGCAGATTGTTAGAAGGTTCTTGGTGCGATGGTCAGTTGAAACAATGACGTGGAGTGAGGATGCTTTGAAACTTCTTATCAAGCAACAAACGAGATTCCAAATTGATCAACGCTGTGACATTGGCAAACTGGGTTATAAGGTCATCTTTCTCATTAAGAGCAGGAAAGTGTTTCAGAATATGTAGGCCTAATTATTGAGTAAATTTTTGGAGTCAATGTTATCATCATATCAGATTATGAATATTTCACTATTTTCAGATCCTTTTGAATTGTTGTGTAATTTAATTCCGATATAATGTTTGAATCTTGAAGAAATATAAATGATATTGTTATAATTTTTATTGTCATCTCAAGGAGTTATGAAAATTGCTACACTGACAAGTTAGTACTATTTTCGGTGCACTGCCCAGGGCTGCCAGGCTATGACTATTGGAAATGATGCTCGATCATCTGTACAGAAACTCTGGATAATTGTGGCCTAGCATGAGGTATTGTTCCCCGATGGTTAAAAATGTTTTCCATGCATATCACTAGTACAAACCAGTATTACCTGCACAAGTAACCCACACTTCTGCAACATATGCGAAATGATGCGATAATAATGAGCTTCACGTTGAAATGAACAGCAGGAATGCCACATTCATGGTGGATATTTCATTTTAAAATAATTCAGTGAGCGTCAATAGCGCTGTTCACAATCTACAAGCATGTGGATGTCCCTCTGTATGAATTACAGAGTAGACTATTTACCAGTAGGGTCCTACAGATTAGCGTTTTGAGCAAATCTGGGCCACGTTATGTTCATTTTTAAAATTATTATTTACCCCAGGGCGTTGGGCGTGTTATTTTTTTCATGCATGCAGCGACAGCCGTTCCTCTGATCATACATTACCGCTGCAAGTGTTTCACTTCCATCACGAGACTATAGCCTCCCCGTCACTTTCTCCTATCGGCAACGAAAATTAATTGTTAATTTTCACTCCAAGGTGAAGAGTCATGGTTTCAATAAGCCTAATCTGGCACGTCGTATATACATTAGTAGACTTGATTACTACCCAGCGAGCCTCGTGTTCAAATATTAGGCTCTGAGTAGTGAAAGATGGCGTCGGCGAATGTGTGACTGAGTTTCTGCAATGTAGTGTTAGGGCGGGCTTGTGCGGATCCTAATTTGGGGCGGAGGAGGCAGTAAGGCTCTAAGAAGTTATCCGGCGGCCTCTTTGGCTGTCAGTGCCAATCCGAGGGGCTGGTAATTGCTTAAAAGAAAGGCGAGGAGCACGTCAGCACCACATCCAACTCGGTTCCTCCCAACCAGAACAGGCTCAGGACCTGCCTGCTGCCCTCCTTCAAATTATTAAGGCCTGCATCTTCGTCTCTCCGAATGATGCCGTATAGTACGTTGCCTTATTACATAGTCTGGCTACGTACCAAATGTACTATTTTATAAGATGTGTCCGGTAATAGTGATGAGAATGTGAGTAGTCACTTCCATTAGTCGGGCAGTTTAAATATTTAAAAGTACTTTACATATGGTAGTATCTGAAGCATGACTCTTTATGGAGGTGTTTCATGGAAACACGTTATATGTATAGGTGGACAGTGGACTTCCTAATGAGGGATTGTTCCAGTTCTCTTTTGTTGCAATACTGGGCTAATTGAGTTTGTTGGGGGGGGGGGGGTAGTTTTATGTAATGCGCAGTGCGGATCAACATTAACTGGGGGGGGGGACTGAGGCTGTAGGTCTGCCAGATTGATATAGAATTCTCTTTTTCGCCCAGGCAGGTATGGTGCACTAAAAAAATTGCATCGTTGCAGCAACTAAATTGATTTAGTGGAGTAATACAAAATTCCTCAATAGAACAAAGGCCTAACTCCAGCCTGAAAAATGGTGGGGGTATAAGTAAAAAATCTTCTATTTTGAGACTATTTCAAGAACACGTGCAGAAGTAGTTTTTATATGACCAGAAGGACCGTGCGAACTATAAAGTGCAAAATTGCGTGTCACTCAGCATCTGTACACCTTATTGGTTTAAAAATTGTGTCGTGATAGCTTTACAATCTTATAAAAAGTACTCCGGAATCTGTTGTTCAAATAGTTTGAAAATAGTTTTTTAAAATACTGTGTGTTAAGGGGGGGGGGGATAACGAAAATCCGGACTTCTTCGAGTTCCAACTCCGGCCGAAAGAGGAGACAGTGGATCCCACCCTCCCTACACAAAAGAAGGGTCGCGTTTGCGGTTGACCATTCCCTCTAGGCACAGTAAAACCCGTGAAAATTAGGGTTCCCCAACTTCTAGTAAGTTCTCAAATCAGTCAAATTTTGACAAAATTATTATTTGCCGAAAGGTTATAGCTAAATATAAAAATCGGCTTCACGGGTCCGGAGCACCTCATTTTTCTGCATTTTTGGGTGCTTGTTACGACATCACTTAAAATTTTACGACGGCGTAATTTACTCCCGAATGCAAATGACTTCTTAAAATACTTGCTCTGATCTGAAAATATTGGGACACCCCCAAAAAATGGAGTGGTGGGGTTATACACAGGATGTGATAAAAAGTTTCCATTAAGATTATCTGGACTTTAGAATGGATAATTATGAATAGTAACAATTGAGCTAGGAGGATACGAAATTTGAAGTTAATTTGACAGTTAACAACTGAAATAAATACGATTATACCTTGGACAGTGAATTTCTGTGGGGTCTGGTAAAAATTGCTGCCACTATGTTAATTTCTTACTTAGCGGGATGTAAATGTTGATAATGAACCTGAGGGGCCGCACAAACCCAAAAACAGTTATGACATTAATTACAAAAAATCTAGCACAAAAATAAAAAATATTTATCATTGCTTGCAGATATGCCATTTTCTGTGCATTTTTGAATTAAGGAATATTCAAAGCCATTTTACTTTAATTGCAATGAAATTTTTTATCATAGCACATTGGACTGAGTTCTAGATAAACAATACTGTCACATTTTAATTTATTAATAAATAACACCGTTAAATGTGGTACAGCCAAGTGTATCAATTTCTGAAAAAATCCACTTGCGATAAATATTTTTTAATTTTGTGCTAGATTTTTTGTAATTAATGTCATAACTGTTTTTGGGTTTGTGCGGCCCCTCAGGTTCATTATCAACATTTACATCCCGCTAAGTAAGAAATTAACATAGTGGCAGCAATTTTTACCAGACCCCACAGAAATTCACTGTCCAAGGTATAATCGTATTTATTTCAGTTGTTAACTGTCAAATTAACTTCAAATGTGGTATCCTCCTAGCTCAATTGTTACTATTCATAATTATCCATTCTAAAGTCCAGATAATCTTAATGGAAACTTTTTATCACATCCTGTGTATAACCCCACCACTCCATTTTTTGGGGGTGTCCCAATATTTTCAGATCAGGGCAAGTACTATACAATAAGAATATGGGAAAAGTACATTACACATGTGTAAGAGAGAGGTCAGTTAATTACACAATTTACATACAAAAAAATCGGTTCTGCTGTTGTTAGTTAGCGAGAACTTTACTCCCAAATTCTCTTTATCCCCCCCTTAAGTTATTGCTCAGCCACAATTTTTTCAAGCTGGAATTGGGGCTTGGTTTTATAGGGCTCGTTCATTTGGTAACAGTGTTAATATCATTTGAAGTTAAGAGAAACATTTGTTTAGTTGAAAACACTCTACAGGGTGTTCCAGAATTCGTCTGCCGAAATGATATGGATAGTAGGGGGGTGCGTATGGTAAAGGCATGGCATGGGCCCGAAAGTACGGAGACGCTACGTCTAGGAGATGTCGACCTTTGACCTCCACGATGTGTATCCTGAATAGATACCCCCTTACATGCCCGCATTGCTGGTTGCCGGAGTCAGGCGGTTGAGTAGTGGATGGTCTGGTAGTGCGAGCGCCTGAATCCGGCAACCAGCAATGCAGGCATGTGCGGGGTATCCATACTTGTTACTTGTCGACGTCCTTTCGGACCCATGCCATTCTTCTTTTTCCATGTGCATTCCCTACCACCCGTATCATGTTAGCAGATGAATTCGGGAACATCCTGCTCTACAGTGAGTTTTTAAGACAATAAAAATGTTATCTGCCTTATTGGAAAAATCTGGAAAAATATAGTGCTCCTGAGTTCCAGGCAGTTTAGTAATCATCTTTTAAGGTTTTTCTAAAGACTTTGACGAATACTTTCTGATGGACACGTCAGTGTTCTGACAGCAAAATATACTGTATATACCCCCTAGAGAAGTTTTTGACAAAAATTTATTCCATAATGGGAAATCACGATGTGCTTATTTATGTGTTTATTTCTGATTTTAATTTTTCATCAATTATTATTAACTACGTTATATTTTTCGGTTTTTTAAAGTGGTGCTGATGCGATCATACTACAATGCACTGATGCATCACATTAAATTTATAAATAAGGTAAGTGTATCAGTTGGAATATGTCACTGGTATATAACAAGGCATATTATACACTGAATTAGTATCAGAAAGAAGTACCACCCTTTATATTAAAATGTCAACATTAGTGTTTTGACGTTTCCTCCTAAGTGAACGATCAAAATAATGTAACCTGATAAATAATTGAAGAGCATTTCTTTTTTTAAAAAAAAACTGAAGAAATTCACAAGACATGGCAGCGAGGAAATCGATAAGGTATTTCCTTACTCGAGCTCAATTTTCAAATTTCACTGAACAACCATATTAGTTCTAAAAGTGTTGCATGTACTTGACAATCAACTGAAAGGCGTGGCTGGAAACTCAATTTCTTTCAGAAAAGTGCACTTGACAGGTTTGAGAACACCCCTTTTTTCAATTATTATGATGTGAAAAAGCAATAATTTGCATGTACAATATGTAGTTGTTGTAGCACAACTTCACAATATCGAGTGCAATTATTTTAAACATCTAGTTATCTCATACCCTTTGTATTATGTATTAGTATGTTAATAAAATATTTTACCCTTATTTTGCCACTTACAGTTAGAATGCGGGTAAGCAAGATAAAATGCAGTAGTTCATATGTATAATAATGATATGGCCATTATTACTATGCATGTTAGTCATACTTGGGTGGCACGATGAGAGTGAAATAATAAGCATACAAAGCAGGGGAGTGCGGCAGAATACTGTAGTAGTTGAGGCTACAGCCATTCCACATCCGAGAGCATCATATACGAAACTATGTTCATAGTAGTATTGAATAAAATATCTAATTTAGAAATCTGGTATATTATGTAAATATGAACTTCTAAAGTTTAATTATGACTTGGAGGCCAAAAGGTTTTAAAAGTAGATAATATAAACATAGGCGACATACATGGACTAAAAACGCTACACCGCTATACAGTTAATGCGCATATTACTGTAAACAATTACCTTGTACCCAGGCCTGTAGTTACACCATTCATTATTCATGTTGGTTTCTGACACTATATTTAATTAAAATAACCACGAGTTCTAGAGTGACCTTAGTGCATTCCTCCTGAGTGCCATGTAACTAGCAGAAATACACAAGACCCCCAGCATGTTCTTTTAGTCTCATACATTGCACGATATTCAACGATTACTTTGTAATTAGTTAGGTTTTTGCCGGATCTGAAAACTGGGCGACACTACCTTAACGACTTTCCCGGAAAACTTTTTAACGACCACGCAGAAGAAATTTCGCAAACAGCCGAGAGGAAAAGTTCCATAATGAAAACACAACTTACTCCTCCGCTGAATTGTTGAAGGCAATAATTGGCTCCTGCTCGAGCACCAGAAGAGAGTTAAGTGTACAGGTGTCTAAGCGCAATTCCCAACAGGACCAGGAAGGGCCAGACAGGAGGAGAGTTCGATTAGGCTGCAATTAGGCGAGAAGGGTTTTTGCTGGGGTGGGGGGGTTTTAGGGTTTGCCATGTTTCTAATTGTCGGGGGTTGCGTTTGGGTGCGAAGAAGAAGGCTGTAGCCATGATGGCTTGGGTGCTGCCGAGGCGAATCTGAGCGTATAATCGCCTTCATTAGGAGGAGAAGCAGTTAGAGGAAGAGGCTGCCGGAAGAAGTCGCGTGGCCGATAAAAGGATCCGTAGGGAAATCCCACCCACACTATCCACCCCCCTCCTAGTTCCCCAAGATTGCGAATTAACCCTTCGATTTCATTAGTCGGCAACTTTCATTTATTCCTCCAATTAAAGGTTCGAGTCAGGTACTTCCCTCCCGACCATAGATAAAGCTTTCCTTTATAATTTACGACCTCCTCGCAGCTTCTTCCCCGCCGATTCTTCCTCAAACAATCGCGAATTACGATAGCTCCCTCCCTTACCCTCGTCACCCCCCCCCCCCTCTCCTTGACTTCCCTTGCTGCCTTGCAAACGGCCTCCCCAAGTTTAATTTTCCACAAACTCGCCTATCTTTGTGTTGTGAAGCGAGGCAACAAGTTTGTACCTTTTCTTCCCCTCCTTCGAATCTGGTAGTCGGCATATTTTTGTGGGACATAACTTTGGGATTTCCGATGTGACCCGTGCGGCGTTTGTAGTGGTTGTCTGGATGATAATTTATTTCGGAGATAGCGCAGTGTCTGGATCGATTTGTATGGTGTACATGGACGTAGATGCGCTGTAGCAGTTGTACTGTAGCTACAAAATTGAGGTGGACAGTACATTCGGTTGCAAAAGAATGTTTAATTTGAATGTGAAAAAAAAATATAATCGACCCTCATTTTTAGAGAATGCCTTTTTAGCTTAGTAGTGTGAAAAATGTACCATACTTTTTCGGATTATAGTAGATCGGAGTCCTACACCTATTCGGATATAGTAGACCAGAATCCCACGCCAGATAATTCTTAACATTAGTTTAACAATTTTAACGACTTTTAACGTTAATTTTTGTTAAAATATCATCTAAACGGTATAATAGGCGTTATACTTCTTGACGTGAAATTAATGTTAAAATTCGTCAAATTGATGCTAAAATTCGTTAAATGATCTGGCGTGGTTCTCTGGTCTACTATATCCGGAAAAGTATGAGACGCCGATTTTTCACACTACTTATAATAATAATAATAATTAATAATAATAATAATAATAATAATAATAATAATAATAATAATTCATACCCCGTTACTGATCAGCCGGAGGCTCTTTAGGGGGGGAGTTCATCCCAATTTTGTTTTTGACTGGAACTCTTTGCTTTCATTTTACTTTGCTTTTTGGGATAGGATAGGGACGGAATGAAGCGGCTGTGGCCTATTATTTAGGAAGCAATCCCGGAATTCTCCTGGGGGGACCGTGGGAAACCACAGAAAACCACGGTTTGGATCGCCGGCCCCGGGACTCGAACCCAGGACCTCCCGATTAACAGTCGAACAATCCACTCCACCAAACTGCTTCGGTTGACTTTTTCACACTACTTAGTTGTTAGCTTATTATAGGTGCGTGGGCGATTTGACGAGCGAAGCCTTCGCCGAGGCTAAAGTTAACAATCGATTGTCGCCTCAAACAATATTAGTTACTTGGGTTACTCAACCTCGGCGAAGACTTCGCTCGTCAAATCGCACACATGTAAATGCATCTTTATACACGGTATTCCATATTCGTGGGTCGTTTTTAATAGATCGCCCGATAGCAGTTATTTTTTGTAGCTTGTTGTGCCCCTATAACAAGGTCCCATTCTAATATTTGATGATTGCGTCAATCAACATAGGTACTAACTGGGGAGCATTTTATTTTTAATTATTATACCAGCCAGGCTGTTCCAAATTTGGGGGTCATTTTTATAACTGATATTGCCCGATAGCAGTTATTTTTTGTAGGCTGTCGTGCCTCGATCCAGTCCCAGGGGGTCGAATATAGTCTCAGTTGCTATAGAAGGGGGACAACAAGCTACAAAAAATATATTGCAATAGGGTAATATAAGTTATTTAAAAAAACCACACACGAATTTGGAACTCCCTGGTATAATAATATTAAAATGCCCTCCAGTTAGTATACCTACAGTATATGTAGCTTTACGCAATAATCAAATATTTGCCGGAAATATTTGCATGGAGGTCTACAGAGTTTAATTAAGAGAAAATGAGGCAGATGAAAAGTGCAAAGCAGATGAAAGCCCAGTGTGTCATTTGAGCAAAGTAGGGACCATTTAGGTGGCGTTTGTAGTAGACGTAGGGTTGGCTGGCGATGACTTAGCGGAGGATGAGCATATGGCTTGGCCCGTCTCTTTTGTACCGGATCCGGCTGCAAGTGGGGGTAGGTGGGCTGCAACATTAATTTCAGCGGCGGGCTGCATTAGTTTCAGGTGGACTGCGATTGGCTGCGACGGAGAGTAATTTCCGGCTGGGTTGGCGAGTCAACAATGGTGGCAAAGTGGTTCAGTTTGGAGAGTGTAGTAGTAGGTGGTGGAGGTGGGGGGGGGGGGACCTCTCCAAAAAGAGAGGGCAAATATCTCCTTCCAGTTTGCCAGCTACGTTTCCGGGGACTTGGACCCGCACAAAATGCAAAGCCGACACACGTGACAAAAGAGGACCACTTTCAGGGCGCTTGTTTCCACGTCAGCGCCACCTGGCAACGTCGGACAAAAGGGAACCGAGTCCCGGATGAGTTTTTCCAACTGAAGCTTAAAGCCCACAGCTACCATGGCAGCCTCCCAGCACTTGCTTGCTTCCTTGCTTGCCCTTTGCGTGATTCTACAGTTAATCAACTCGGCAATCATTGTTCCGATGAATCAGCAAACACTCGCACCTATATTAGACACCCCCAAACTCATTTCTAAGGTGAATTGTGCAATTACTTTTTCAAGCCTGGTAATTGCATGCATATCCGAATCAAAAGAAATCAATGGCTCCATTTAATGAAACCCACCTTTTGCCCTAGGGTGGGAGAGCATGAAAACGCCGATATTTCAGCAATTAAGTTTCGATTAAGTAAGTTCACGCAACAACGCTCGGAAGGTAAGCATACAACCAGGTCCCGGAAATTAAGATTCAGTCTAGCCTATTCTTGCGCACGTGTGAGTGAAGGTATAAGACCTTTTCAGTCTTGTATGGACGGGCTTTGGGAGTGAAATGAGGAGGCCTGCTGTAATAGCAGGGTGTGCATTTGGAATGAGCCCGATAGGCCTCGACTATAGATCCGGAGAAAAGGAGTCTGGGTAAACATCTCTTGGGGATTGTGATGCTTCAATATGAGAGGCACAAGAGGGGGGGGGGGATGGAGATATTC
>KZ538160.1:46831-77791 GCA_000934665.2 Catajapyx aquilonaris | reverse complement strand
GGCACACCAGCATGCGCCACCAGCAATGGTCTAATGCGCGCTCTCTTTCTCTCTCACGTTTCTAACTGCGATTCATCACATTTGCCGACAACGCTTCCTGGCACCACCTCCATGCCACCCACCTCGGTTGTTTTACTACGGACACGCTTCCGGTAGATGTCGCACATGCAATTAAGTGCTGGGGACTAGTACATGCTTCCGGAGGGTCAGTGGTTGGGCTAAGAATAGTTAACTTCATTAGTAGTGGACTTTGATGGCGATTTGTGTTAGAGTGAATCAAGTGGCAGTGGTACACTTTAGTTAAAAAAATTAGTTGAACGAACCAAAATTTATTCAACCAAATATAGGTCCTGACAATCATGTGGTTATACTAACCAAATAAGTTAAGTTTGTTGTTCAATGCAAAATAATAAGTTATTTGTTTTAAACAATCGCATACCTATGAACCAAAATACTTTGGTTAGTTCAACAGTTGATTTTTTAAGGTAACTAAAATTTTGGTTAAAATTGCCTAATTTCTCTCAACCAATTGTTTTGGTTGCTTCAACCATTTCTGTATTTTCATTGTTCTCATTGTCAAACAAAAATTAAAATCTGCGCTATTGTTAAAAATGGATTCACTCTGTTGTTGAAGCTTACGTTAAATGTAATCATGCTGCTTTAATCAGGCCCTGTATCATGTTTTATTAACCTACTTCAACCCGAGCAGAGCGTTTACAATGCAGTTTTTTTTCATTTTATGTGAGTCACTTTGATGTTTGATCTATGTGCCTACAGTGCCAGCGCGCCGCATGGCAACATCTGCATCATTTCGGAATTAGACATAGGACAATAATTGGGCTCAGTTGTGACATCCATATAGGCCTCATTCCTTTATTGTAGTTGGACATGCCCAAGCATGCGATAAATAGACTCTTAGTATAAATAAAATAACGGGCATGCTCTTTCAAACATCCGCCTTGAATAAATAGTTCCCCTACACCGTAGGAATAATTATCCATATGTCTACTGAAGTAGTGTGTTTCATGCGTGCATATGGTAATGGCAGTATGATACAACAGTCTGCTCGGAATATTTTTGCTTTGAGAAGGGTAAACATGATTACATTTTCAAAGTGCGTTTACATGTGAGCGATTTGACGGGCGAAATCTTCGCCGAGGGTGAGTAACCCAAGTAACCAATATTGTTTGAGGGGAAAATAGATTGATAATTTCAGCGTCGGCGAAGATTTTTCTCGTCAAATCGCTCACATGTAAACGTACCTTAAGGACGTATCTACTGCTTTTCCTACCCATATCCTGATACGTTAGTTCTACCAAGAGCTCTTGGTTCTACTAACAATCGTATAGTGAGGTTTGACCTCCTCAGGTCATCCCTGACCCCGCAAGGTCACTCAGGGTCGTGGTACAATGATACAACGGATCCGGAGCAACCGTTTATTAGACTGGCCCGAAGCCGGACCCAAGGGGTTAGCCAAAAAAGGGTACACCAGATCCTGGAACCTGTAGGTTCCACCCGGTTTCAGGGTGGTTCCACCATCCACCTGGTTCCAGGGTGGTTCCACCTGGTTCCACCTGGTTCCATGCCGGTTCCAAGCCGGTTCCACCTGGTTCCTTGGCCAGGGTGTACACCGGTTCCAGGGAGTTGCTAACCCCTTGGCCGGACCATAACACGACTCACAGTACAACAGAGCTCCACCCATGTGCTCACAGGCGCCCTCCTGCCTTCTGGTGCTGGGACGTCACAACATGTCAACAAAACTGAATACTACGTTTTTAATGCCCCATTAACAAGTTAAATGTAAAACCATTAACGTCTCTGCTTAAACTCCATTTTATACCATTGTGACTGGCTACTGTTGGAACACCCACATCCGGTTGTAAAATGTTGACCCTGGTCCGTCACATTTTTTCTGCATCTGATTGTTCCTCTCCATAATATATGCCGCACTAGTTTTTACACCAAATGCATATTAATTATATGTAATGCTCCAAAGCAGAGCAAGAACCCAGCACATTTCTTAGAACCCTGCATATTTGTCACCGCCTGGCAACAACCAGAAAAAAAACTCCCGTCTCATTTCTCTAGCAGCTGTGTAAGAAAATGGTAGCTGCCTCCCAAGACTTTTGACTTCGTGACGTGACAAGTGGCAGGGAAAGAGGCAGATGGAAGCTGGATAAAAAAAGAAGAAAATCTGAGCTTGTCGCGCTGAATTGGGAGCCAATGGAGTGCGACATCCAACCGAACTCCTCTTTTACACGGACACAGAAAAAGAAGCTGGGTGGTAGAGGCTGCATCAAAAAAAAATGGTGAGATTCCGGCTGGAGTGGACCGCTCCATTTGTCAGCAGCCCTGTACAAATAATGTTTCCCACTCGAAAAAGATGACGGGGAAATTAGGCCCATTTCCCGTCTGCGACTCCCGGGGAGGATTTCTCCTTCCTTCCCAGTCCCCATCCTCCCCCCTCTTGCTTTTCTTCTTTGCCTTGGAAAGGACGTCAGCATGGAAAAGGAGGTGAGATGCTCAAGCTTCATTTCTCTCTAGGGGAAGGCTCTCTCTCCGCAAATTCTTTGCCAGATATGCTGCTTTGCTAGCTTGGTGTTGGCTTTGGAGAGGAATTCCATAGTGGGCCCAACCGACGCTTTTGCCAGACTTTTCCAGTGGGCTTAGTGCTTACTAAACGGCTTGATGGAAACCCCTTTTCTTTCTCCTTTTCTCTTGGCTTTTTAACGGATAAGGAGATGGATCTCATGGGTGTAAGCAAAACTTTTAGGCTTCCCCGGAGCGCAGGGTTCAAGTGGGACACTTCGTTTGCCGGGGCCAAGATACAGGTGTCTCAGGTAGACACAAATAAGGTCTGGGTGCAAGACTAGGAAGGAAAGTTCCAAGAACTATGCAGAAACAAGATTGACAAAAATTGACCGTGGTTTACCACGATCCCCCCCCAGGAGAATTCCAGGATTGCTTCCTAAATAATAGGCCACAGCCGCTTTCTTCCTTTCCTATCCTTGTCCCGTCCATGAGGAGGTGCGGTGTCGGTGGGGGTTTCTGTCTTTCTGACCCGTATCTAGGGGATCATCTTGGCGAACGGACCCCCTGAGGGACTGCACACGACCCCCAATTTGAGACATTGCACATACACCCCCCCTCATTATCCCTATCCTGTCCCCTGCACCGAATGGTGGTATTCCACTCCCCTAAGAGGGCCTATGGCCCTATCACGGGGTACCAAAATAAAATAAAATAAGACTGGCAAAAATGAGCGTGATTAAAGTAGACTTTTTCATGTTTACTGCTATTGTTCCCAACGTCCGTCACGGGACTGGGACTGAAACCACCCATAACTCATTTTCGGCCAAAAGGGGACTTACCCTTTTCCCCCTCCCCCCCTACCCCCAGACCGTCCATTTCTTCTTTAAAGGGACAGTCCACTCAAAATACAAGTTGGACTCTAAAAATCAGGCAAAAAAATCCTGATTCCGGTGATACCATGGGTTTTTTTCTACGACGAACGGTAATCCGAGAAATAAAGGTCACAGTAGGCAAGCTGCTATCCCCCTGCCCCTCCAGTACAGCCCACACCTCCTCCGGCCACCTGGCGGCTGCCTGAGGAAGTTGAATACTGAGCCCCCAGGATCTGTTGAAAAAATCACTGAAAAATCTATCCTAGCAAACCCATGTTTTAGACCTTTACTTATCCATCGAAAAAAAGTATTATAGCACGGCTCTGTCCGTCCGTCCGTCTGTGGACAGGTATCAGGTATTAGGGAGTAGGAGGAGGGAGGGGGGGAAAGGGACGGTCTGGGGTGAATGGGCGGTCAGGGGTAGGGGGCAGCCAGGGGGAACGGGCGGATAGAGTGAACCCGAAAATCGAAAAAAACGTCTTATAGAACGGCTCTGTCTGTCTTTGGACAGGTATCAGAGAGACAGAGCCGTGCTATAAGACTTTTTTTCGATTTTCGGGTTCCGGGTTCAATTGACCAGCATGGATGATCAGTTGAGAGGTGTGGAGGAAAAACGTGACAACCCTCAAAAGTGTAAATTTTCAGGAGAGCAGGGTTGTGATCTACAGTCCGTTAAGCGAAAGAACGATCTGACGTCACACCAGCCGTGTTTTCTGAGAATGCGCAGTAGTATGCTTTTAGAGCGATTTGAGGACATGATTGGATGGAAGATACGGGCGGAGGCGGGGCTGAACGTGACATCAGATCGTTCTTTCGTTTAACGGATATGATTCATGAACTTGGAGTATTCCAAACTGTTTGTTATGTCTTTTACAGCGAGTTGCTAGGTGTTCAGGAGGCGTGTACTCATGCAGGTCACTCGCAATCGACAAAGTCGATTGACGTCAAATTGACGTCGGCAATGATGACCAGGGCAGGGCGAGGAGAATTGGCGACGTCGTCATTTTGACGTCAATCGACTTTGTCGATTGCGAGTGACCTAGATGAGTATACGCCTCCAGGTCAAATGTGACAAAAATAAGGGTTGTCACCCCCCCCCCCTCCCCCACACACACACACACACACATCCCTCAGTTGACAAGCATGGCTGGTGCGTTGACTACCCAAGGTGCCAGGGTGGTCAACTACGCTTAACTGTGTGTACGTAGTAAGAATTCACAATTTTTGCTTTAGGGTTTGTCGAAGCGTTATTTAGTGCAATTGTGTTGTGCACGAAACTACCGCCGGGGCAAACATTACGTTTCGAAAAGTAGTTAAAGAGTAACCGAGTCTAATCAATAAAAATGTACCGTCCAAAATGTTAATAGAATGATGCTGTTGGTTGCTGTTCTTTCGCTAGAGGCGGTTAGTTTGCGCATGATGGAATATGGAAAAAAATACCCGACAAAGCTTCATAACACGTTTTACGTTCCATTTGGTATTCAACATGCGCTGGAAGAGTGGGTTTTATTGCGGACCAAGCGTCCCGACGTGAAAGTACCGCATCATGCAGTAAGAAACTAATTATATGGCATGTTTGCATGATTTTGAAATTCAGGGCGTGTCTCTACATACTATCCCATCTTATTTTGAATTTGTGAGCGATACATGGTGGTGCATTGCTTCAGGTCAAGGTTCTAACGATTATGTCATATACCAAGGCAATTCATGCACAGTGTATACCCATCAGAAGCATTGTAGGAACCATCCAGAATCTCTCACGTGCTTCAGCTGAAGCAGTGTCAGTTGAAAAGAACTGCAACTTTTTGAGGGCTTGAAGATGGCGGGGGTGGTGCAAGGAGGGGGGGGGGGAGAAATGTGTTTGGAAAGAGGCTTCCTCAGCGTCAATTACGAGCGCCATCAGCGTCCACACAGAAAACGCTGTACATCTATCACAGTCTTGAGCTCAAAGAAAACTGTTGGAGTGGAAGGAGGAAAAATTGAACCATGGGGGTGGGTGAGAGCCTGGGTTGGTGTGGAGCGAGTTTGGTGGGTGGGGGATGCCGGTGGTGGTAGCAACTCCCACCCACCCCATCCTTTTCTTTCCTTCGTTCTTGTGGAACAGCAGCCAGCCAGCCCTCTCTCTAATGGATGGTCTTCCTCCTGGCCAGGAAATGGCTGGGTCCAGATATCTCGGTTCGCAGCCGAAAATCTTCAGAAACGGCTTGAGGGGATTAGAACGCCGTTCGGCTCCATTTTTCAAGCCTTCTTCTGCTGGGAAATTAGTCCGGCATGCACTAGACTCACTCGGAACCTCCAAGAGAAAGCATACCCACCGCTACCCCCCACCCTTTTTCCTGCCTAGTCCCCCGGTCCGTCAGTCCATCCGCCAAAACTACTGACAACAGTCCGACTTGTTTGTGCGCAGAACAATGGAGCTTCCGGTGCGCTCCTTTTGTGGCCACTTGGGACAAAATACCCCCACTTGATGGAAACCACTTCAAGACTCCACTAAAAAGATACCACCCTCCATTTTCCTCCCTCTTTGTTTGTATTAAGAACAGGGACCCGTTTCGGTGGAGTCCCCGAGACAATCAGGAACATGTTCACAAACGACCGTTTCAGTAATGGCAAGCACCCAAACCAGCTCTAGGGGCTAGGGGGGTGGCAAGCTTCAGCCAAAACACAAAAAAAAGAGGAACAAATAATATAAATTGTGGACACAAGAAAGAAAATGTGGGAAGCTTCAAAACAAATGAACGTAGCTCTTTTTTTTTCCTGAGGGAAAGAGCACTAGAGGATGGTAAAAAAAGGCCATGTTGGCTGGCTTCATTATGCGCCTGTGCTATTGGGATCAAAGTTTCTCCAGGGGCGAATTGAACGCCGCTTTGCATGAGCAGGTTTCAGCCAAGAGTGTAAAATACGAAGGGAGTAGGCGGGGGCAGGTAGGTGGAATGAAAGCCTCCTCCAGGGCAAACTTTTCACTTTGGCTAATTTTGAATGCTAGAGGGTGGGATCTAGTAGGGTGTGAAGGAAGGATAGGGAGAAATCATGGATTTGTAGCCCCCAGCATGTAAACTTCACTCTTTGGAGATGTACTTTGCGCACATTTGTAGCATTTCGAGAGTGTCTTGTATATAATCGTGTCATTGTTTCTACTCCTTGTGTGGCACTTAGGTAGATAAAGCACTGCTAGAGGACAAGTACAGTGCAGTAAAGGTGACACCCAAGGGGGTTCGTGCAAGCAGGGATTTTGGCCGAATAAGGTCAGGCATGGAATGTGGGAAGGAAATTATTTATCAGATTTTTGAACCGGGCCAGTTTTTAATATTTGATACTTGCGGCCAATTGAGAAACGCGTCCAATCTGAAATGTGGTCAGATGTTCATTATGTCATTGTCACGCTCTTATGCATCCCATTTAAAATTCAGCGAGCTTTGAGTTTCGTATTTTTTTTAGGGGGGGGGGGGGGCAATTAATCATGCAACCGTCTCTCATGTTCCGAAACTCATGAAAGCTTTATGGCTTTTCTCTCTGAGTAAAATAGGAGTTGAGAATTTTCGCTTTTTGGCTAGATATAGCCACAATTATTCTTGAGGTCCCTTGGTGTTGACCCTAGAAAATCGGAGGCAAATAGTTGGTGCAAGATGTTCCATTTTTTTTCTCTCTCTCTCTTACAGCTCTCGCTTGAGGGAGTGATCCCCACAGCGGATACCCGAATATGTCTCGCATCAAAATTGAAATATAAAGGCGGGGGAAGAAGGAGAAGGGGAAGGGGGGGGGGAGCAGAAAAAGGCGGGGAAGTTTCATTGTGCAGTCGGTTCCTTTGCTGTAATCCCCACAAGGCGGCGGGGGGAACATTTTTCACCAGGCGTTATGAGCCCCCCTTTCCTCCCACCCCTGGCCGAAAAAAAAGGAGAGCGGGGGTTGGTTTGAGTAAAAAGCTTGTAAGCTGCTGGGCCATTTATCATCGCGGTGGCAGAGGACGCAGATGCTTCTTCCCCCATCCTGATAGGTGGGTCCAAAAGCCCCATTGGAAAACGCCATTGTTTGCTTGAAGCGCCTCTGGTGGGATGCCCTGACGTCACATGCTGGGTCTGCAACTGTCACAGACCGTCTGGGTTGAGATATCCTGACCTTGTAGGCAACCTTAACACCTCTCTTGTTCAGAGTGTGGTCGTATATTAGGATGGTGTGAGCTTTAATAATAATCATTCGTGCTTAAAATTGAGCTTATGGGAGGGAAAAACTGCTCCATGATTTGACCATCTTAAGCATAGCAAACACTATCATAGTGTTTTAAAGAAAGGTTTTAAGAAAGGTTGCAACAATTTCACAAATCGCTAAAATAGAAGTCAACACACCACTCACTACTGAACAATGCTAACTATGTGATTGCGATTACACTACTTCGCGCCGTCTTTATATGAACCTTTTGTCCGTCACGCATTTAGTCTGCATCACCTAGTTGGCAAAATAAGCCAGGGATCCGCATTAAGGGGAGGGGTCTGCATTAGGTGATTGTCCTCCTATGCTTCTGCATTATTCGCTTTAAAAAGGAGCGTTAAAATCTTCCCTGGTAAGGTATTATCCATAATATTCTTAGAGGGAAAGAGAAATGGAAAACTGATATTAAGAGGCTTTTGGCGTTACACCTTCAAAGCACGCGAGATATTATAAATTAAAAGTCAGTCAATATGCAAGTTCCGCTTCAAAAAAAAGACAAAAACTGATCCAGGCAGGGTAAGCTGTTCTTGTGTGCGAGGTATGAGATGCCTGTGTGTGTTGAGGTAGAGTGGAGTTTGTTGATCAGGATACTGCTAAAGCCTCCATGACAGTTTCTTGTATCTTGAATTTGGACCCGATATTAATATGGCATAATAATAATAATAATAATAATAATAATAATAATAATAATAATAATAATAATCGCAATGCTTGATATTGCGGAAAAATTACGAACCATTTAATGAGAGAAACAGGATATAAAACAATGTTATATCCGAATAACTTAAGGCGACAAACTAGAATAGATCCCTTTCAGGATGGTTTCTCTTTGGACCTCCACTATATGTTTAGCAGGTGTTCTTAATATTGTACGATGAAAAAGTGAAACTAAGTTTGGTTCTACCTAGCCTAAAGTGCTGAGGAAAGAAACGTTCCCGGTTTAAAATCTCTATAGAAGACCCTAAGATTTTTAAATACTTTTTGTTTCACTTTTTGGCAATGATGGCTGATTTTTAAAAGGATCAACGATCAACCCTTCACTAAAACTAGAATTAGTAAAGTTGATATGTCCAAAATCATTCCCCGTTTTTTCCCCTACTTGAAGGAACGTTAGCAAAATAATTTATTATATCAAGTAGTACTTTTAGTGAACATTTTGCAACTGTAAAATACAGGGGTTATTTAACAGTGTCAGAAAAATTCAATAAGAATCATCTAAGATTACTTCTGTGACGATTTTATATCAGAAAATTGCAGCACTGAAAAGTTAAAATGAGGATTTCCGAAATCCCAGAATAGGTATAGGAGAGACTTGAGTTTCACTTCTTTGCTTGCATTATTAGGACCAACTTCCACTTATATTTGGCTGTAAAAAACAATCCTGAATAATTTCCTTAAAAGAGTAATGCATGCACTCCAAGTCACAATACATTTGAAGCTATAGGAGAGAAAGTTACAATTCGATTTCAGAAACCATGCAAACTTGTATTACAAGCAACAATATTTAAACATGTTCTGGAAAGGGCCACTGCTGTGAGGCCCATGTAACGCACGCTTATTTTTTTGTCTCTAACATCCACTTGAGTTTCCGCCAGTCGTCAATTTTCAGCGGAAGAAAAAACAAGCGTTATCCGCTTTTAATGGAATTTCATGGGAACAAAGGGAATGTCTGTTTATTTTTCTTAGCTCCACCAAGAGGGGTTTGGCACGTTAGGAGCTCTTTACATTTCAAATTAAAATATAGGCCTAGTATAGAACGGTATATCACATCAGTCCAGGTTGAATCATGCGGCGGTCTATTTTTAGAGAATTCTAGCTACTGTACAGTACTGCGGCATAGGTAAGTTGGAAATATGTTCACCTCACTATGCTGGAAGCCCCGAAGTGACAGGCTTTCTCCTTTCTTTCCCCCCTGCACTTTTCGATAGAATCTACTTCGGCGGTAGGCTGTAATGAGGTCACAAACGGAACATAACAGTGTACCACATTTAATACGTTTCTACTCGTACTTGACCACAATCATAGTAGTGTCTAAGGCTATGTACTAATCCAGCACACTCTTCAGCCTGAAAAACCAATTCATTTTGCCAATAGCAGTTGATGAATTAGATATTTCTCATATTGCGTGTGTTCCTAAATGAGTCCTTGAATCAATACAAATACTGGGGGAAATGTTCGGCGATGTTATACCGTCAGAATACATACAAATTAAATAAAAGATTGAAGCTTGCAACACTCTTCATAACTCCAAAATTACAACAGCTTCAGTTATTCCGCAGGTTCATATGAGAAATGTGTGATTGATGCACAAAATAAAGGGCGATTGCATTCCAAAAGTAACATTTCTTTACAACTACTTGTCCACAAAATCTATCACAGCCATAATAATTATGATGTCACATGATTTCGGCACACAAACGCTGTGTCGACTGAAGCATTTTTGAAGCCTATCCCTTCGTCTTCTGAACACTCCTTATATTCTCGTCTGCCAAATTTTTTCCTGAAAATGGCGAAACAAATTAAGGTCACTCGTTGCAAGTTATTGACCATTGTCTGAAGTATGAATGGTTCGGAAAATGTTCAACGACGTCTTGGAGAATAATTCTCGAGAATGTTTGCAAACAGAATTTTAGACGCGGGCATTCCTTTAACGTTTCAAACAGTTCAAGTGGGGCACCTTTGAGCACTCAGACCATGACCCATATCTTTTTCCGAGAGACTTTTACGTTGTATTGCTACCTGATTTATTTGTCTAGCAGGAGTGTATGGAGAGCCAGCAGGAGACTTATTAAAATCACAGGTATGATTGGTTTGTTAGTGAACACGTTGGAGGTCTTCTTTTTAACAGCATTAGATCTATATATCACTCGCCTTTTTTTGGCATAGGTCCAGACATCCATAATATTTAAACCCTTTTGGGGCATACATGAACACAAGGGAATACACTGAGGCAAGTAATGACTTTCACTCTGAGAATAATCACTCCAGCAGTAAGGCCAAGTGTCCCCCGTCCCCTCAAAGAATAAGTCTTTGTGAAAGAGTAGTAGGGGTGTCCCTTGTGGACTTCCATACCGATCAAGATGGCAGGGCATTCTCGACGAAGAAGAAGGGATGCCTACTTTTTGTACCTAAATTAATGACTCCTTTATCGGCTTTTTTCTGTAGTGGACAGAAGGAGTACGATTTAACAGAGCTGAACACGACCGTGATCGGGTTTCTCCCCAAAGCCTTGAATGACTTGGATCGCTTCCCCCCTTTTTTATATATATTCTTGGTGGCCACGACCTAAGCACTTAAAACCTCAGGCTCAAAAGAGTGGAGGAATCTTCTTCTTTTTTCAGCAAAGGTCTCCAGTGACGTCATTAATCACCCAAGAGGCGGGAAATAAAGGGGCGGTTGGCAAACACGTGACGGCCCATCGGACTGTGTGCACATGCAGCCAAGGAAAGCTTGATGCATTGAGGCTGCAAGCACAACACCAAACATCCCACCCCTTGCTCTCATCCCCCCTCTGGCGGTTATTAATGGCAACCCTGCCGACCTGTCAGGCCAGCCTCTAAAGAAGTTCACATCTGCAAAAGGCTAATGCGCTTGTCAAGTCCATGCCTTTCCTCCGAACCATCCCTACAATATTATAAATTATCATGGCCACGCCATTTCTTTCAAGCATTTTGCTATTTGAAATCTCTTCATGCTGTTCTTTGCCAGTCAGATTTTATCCGATAAAGGGCTTCAGCTTTGTTGTGCTGTGTATGAATCGGGGCATCGCAAATCGCCTTTTTGTGTGCATGACTAAAAAGCTAATGAAGGAATATGATAATTGGATGGGGAAAATTTGGAAGCGTTTTCCCTAAGGGTTCATAACTGCCAGTTCTGTTGTTAACCAATAACATTTTCCTTGCTTAATGTGAACTCTTGGGACACCTCTTACGTCGCAATTCGCACCCTTTTATGGTGCCTCTTTGCAGAAAATGTCCATTTCACTGTATCTGCTAAGCACACTCCAGCTCAACCTCCAACGATCTTACCTCATCACATTCTTAAGAAAATCCTGACACAAGTAGTGTATAGGTGTAGCTCATTTTATTAATCTAATTTCATCGGCAGTTCACTCGGCGAACCATTAAAATATTCACGTTGATCCTGCTCTTTTGTGTACTTACTCTAACTAAGTAAGTAGCACTGTAAAGGTCCGATTTTTTTTTTCGCTGAAAACTTAATCCGTCTTATAAAGTAACGACGAAAATTTAAAATTCCCGAGGGGCAGTAATGTTAATTTTAAATCCTGCTCTGACGTGAGTTCGAATTGGATCAATAAATAAAGAGTAGCTTTACTAATTTATGAGTAGAGGGAAGGCCCGATATGGCAGCCAGAGGATTCATTGCCCTCCGATAAGCGCATCCAAATAAATCAATATGCAATGTCATATCCCTGGCATTGATTCCCATCGGTAGAAATATAAAAAAATATATACGTATATACTACCAGCAAAAAAGTTTGAATGGGTTAAACTTTGTTAAACATTCCGTATCCTTTTCCTTTCCCGATAATGAAACCTCCTTTACAACGTTTTCATTAACTTGACAGTCACGATCGAGTCAGTCTCTCTCAGGTATCGAATTATAATTCTGTTATCCTGGAGAAAATCTCTAGGCTCTTGATTCTAATCATACTTTCTCCGGAAAAAATTGAGGGCGCCTTTTTTTTCTGCTCCGCTAAATATAAAAAAAAGTCGAGTCTTAGCACGAGACTCTTGTAGATCAAATATTAGGAACTTGTTTCTGAGGGGAATTTACATTTGGAGTTTGATGTTTTTTTTATATAAAAAAAGGGGGGAGGGGATGAAGTCAAATCTTAGGGTATAGGGTGTGCCATATGCAGACTACAACAGTAGGGTGTATATCACGAGGGGTAGCCTTTGAAATGGAATAGATCAGACGTTATGACTCTCCAAACCAAACCCCAGAAGCGTTCTCCCGTAGCTTATTTTATTGGTCTTTTGGGTATACCGCTGCCTCACGTAAACAGACGAGCAGGGAGGATGGTGAGGGTAAAGAAATGAAGTCAAAAAATCATAAACAGATGAAGATGTTCATCAAATGGTGAAGTGAATCTACACATTGCATAAAAGACGAGTGATGTGCGCATTTACCCAATATTTCGTACAGTAATAATATTAATTAGTAGTACGTTTGCTAAACACTGAAAATGGTTTGTTCTTGTACAGTAATAGCTTTATGTGTTTAGTTCATTTTAATGATGTCTACAGGATATTTACAGGTAATCTTCTCATACAGTGTTATATAACTGACCAAGGGATGGCTTTGACTCTAGGTTTATTCAAACCGCAAAATGGGTCCTTCACCACGGCTAATTATGCCCCTTTTCCATATGACTGTAATACATATGCATATTCTAACGTAGTAAGCTAGTGTTGCATGAAGAGTGCTAGAATGGGCTTATTCAAGTTCTCAGAGTATCATCATAATTAATTACATTATAAATTTTCAGATAGTCAAACAAAGCTGGTGCGGTGTGTAGAAAATAATTAATAATCGGGATTATAAACCTTTAATAACTTTAAAACCTAATATATTCCCCATTCTAATGATTTTATTCTCACTGCGGTCGCTTTATTTGCTTATCCGAAATTCATAGACATACAGTTTTCAATGAGTCCCGAATGTTTGACTCAATATCTCCTCAATTCACGAGTACATAAAGAGCACGGGGCAGTTTCCGATTTCTGTCACTGGAAAATGTCTTTGCACGGTTGCAAGCCACTGGTGAAAATTCAGTCTACAGCGGCTGACAACGACTAAGGGTTGGCGGAACCTTCCGCATGCAGTCAACCAACGTATACATTCCTTACGGCAACTTGGCATGAATATATGGAACTTGGAGAGGAGTCGTTGCAAAAAAAAAAAAAATCTTCCAAATTCTGATGCCTCTCTGATGGCAACTAAATCTGGTAGTTTGGCTCAGGAATTTTATCCCGCATTTATTCGCAACACTGTTTGCGTAAGGTTGACTGGCTAACTCACTCACCTTTGCACAGTTGAAAGTTGTAACAGTTGGTATGTGAGCAATAGCCGCAGTCCATTAAAATTTCCATGGCTAGCGGTGTACAGTGCAGGTTAATTAAGGAGACTGCTAGTAAATTCCGATTTAATTAGATGATTCTCATTAGCACTGAAAGGCTTTTTGACTTATTCAAAAGAAGCAATCCTGTGACACTGCAATTTTTCCAACAAATAAAGCCCAATCATACAAGGTATTTGTTTAAAAAAAACTACCTGAGAAACTCATCTGAGTGGCTCACAGTGTAGTGTAAACCTAATAATTCGCTAGAAGAGAAACAGAAACATTCGTATTGATTTGACTCCGTGACTATACGCGAATCCTTCTCCTCTCATCCTCCCCCCGTACTGTTATACGCGGACGAAATGTAAGCTGCCTTTTTTTATTTATTTGAAAGAGAGGATTTGGAAAGAAACAAAGCGGCTTTTGCAAGCGCAAGCTGGCCTGAGGGACTATAGCGGCAGATAAAAAAAAAAAGAAGAAGGGATGCTACATGGCGGAATGGATTCAAGCTTCTTCTCGTTGCAATCACTGTCCCTCCAGCATTCACGGTTATTTTTCTTGTGTCCAAAGGCAGTACAGCGTCTGGTAACAATATATAGCTGGCGCTCTCTGCATGCTGGCGAGACAAGTGGACAGGCTGAATAAGTATTTAATGAATGTTGGGCACGAGACGCATAGAATTGTTGGGATGAGCCCGGAGGAGTGGTGTAAGGACCTCCCTTGGGTCTCATTCCTTCCCCAGTGTGCTGATGAGTAAACTCCAGCTCCTATACGTCCCCTTTGCCAATATAGCTCCGTAATAAAATAGCCGGCGTCCGTTCCCCCTCCCCTGGAAAGAAGAATTATGAGTCGGAGGAGGTTGGCAACCGGAAACTCATCCGCCTTGTTCCCCTTGATGTACTGCACTAACTAGGCTCCCCTCCTTCCCAACCCCTCTTCCACCTACCTGCTCTTATACAGGGCGCGACACAGACATTTATCAGTTGGTTGAGATGATGCTGATGTGACAAACGTTGCTGCAATGTGAATGGTACACTAACACGCACAAAAATTAGCCAGATGGCGCTATAGTAGCAAAGAAGTGGACTATAACTTTCCACAACTTTACTACGGATATCGGCTACGCATTTAAAGCTTTACGGTAACAATAACGTTTTCCAGTTTAAGGAGTGGAGCAGCTTGTTTTGCTTACAGAAGGACACCTCAGGGATGGCTACTATACGATTCTATAGCTAGGCGTAATACTATACGAGCATGACCTAGGCAAATCTAAAGGGACCCGTTTTATGAGATTCAGTATACGTCAGTCTGGTAATAGGATATGCAGTGAGTACTATCAGCATGCATTATTTACCTCTGTTGCACGTATATGTTGCAGCTGCGTATGCGCGCGTGAGTAGTGAAAGTAGCGAACGTAGGCTTTAATGCATGGGGCTAAAGCCACTATACGGATCCTCCGGAGACTTGGGAAACCCGGAATCTGACGTAGTGAGTGTATGCCGAAAGCGAATCCTTCCCACGGGCACGCAAACTTGGGCCTGACTTGGATTCCTAAGAGTACTTTTCCAACCTTACCTACCACCCGCTACCTACCTCCTCCCACTAGACTCCCTCCTGCTCCTCCCGCCCTGACGTAATCTGATTGCTATGCTAATGAAGCCTCCGGATTCCCCCCGTACTTTATCTAAGGAAATAAAATTTGAGTAACTAATCCTCTCTATAAATACAAGACGGAGTTTTCTAGTCATGGATGCATGCACCCCTTCCTACCCCCTACCCACTAGCTGCCCCCTATCTAAACCTCCTCCTCCTTCCCCCTCCTCCCTCCTTCCGGGTCCTGCATTGTGCCTTTTAATCCGGTTGGTTCTGCAGCAAGGAAGGGCGTTCGAGGCTTTTGTCTTTGGTCACTGGCGCATTCAAATTGACTTTCCGGGAATTAAACTCCTCCAAGAAGTCTCTCTTCAGCAAAAATTCGGCCGAGCATGAAAAGGAGGGGATTCTCCTCCACGAGAAAGAAGAAGCCACTGTTGGGNGGGAGGGGGGGGGGGGGGGGGAAGGAAGAGAAGATGGGTTAGGGAGGGAAGAAGGGAGGGTCTTTTCGCATCAGAGGCTGGCTTGTGGCAGCATCTCTCAGTCTGCTGGGCGACTGCGGAATTGGGCTTCGCTGCCGCTTGCCCTCGGCATTCGGGATGGAAGAAAAACATGGCTTCAGGTCAGATCCTATATGGACATAGCACCGGGGGTCCCAAAAGCGGACAGAACCTATTAACCTGACTAGTAATCTGGTATTTTTTCTAAATTAATGTGCGTTTACATGTGATTTGACGAGCGAAGAGGATGAGTAACCAAAGAAACCAATATTGTTTGAGGCAAAAATCGATTGTTAATTTCAGCCTCGGCGAAGTCTTCGCTCGCCAAATCGCCCACATGTAAACACACCTTTAACCTAAAGGACCAGGTTCTATCAATTAGAATTGGATGCTAAAATACTATAAAATTACCCCATAGTTGCATAGCACGCTCACCTAAAGTCATGTAATCGTGACCTATTTTCCGGCCAAATTTTCTGCTGGCTTTAAAGCTGAGGACAATCACAATACCGAATAAGCCAGAACCCTTCATAATGGCATCCCACACCTTACTCTACCCCATCGCTGCTCTTTAAAACGAGATGTCATGTCATGTGTATGATCGAAGGTACTATGGAGCTCATATTCTTTTGGCCACTTTATCCTGGTCTTGAAGCAACCCTTCACAAAAACACATTTCCTCACCGTGGGGCCTGTGCGAAGGGTTGCTTCAAGACCAGGATAAAGTGGCCAAAAGAATTTGAGCACCATACAGTACATTGTGTCAAGAAGATATTGACTTTTAGTTGAACTATGGGGTGGGATACAAGTACGGTGCGCATATAAGCAAATCGTAGGTGGTCTCCGCAACCGGCCCATAGGTTTTGTGTATCCGCTGAAGATAGGGCTGTATCCGCAAGGAAGGTTAGGGCCGGATGCGGGGACCACCTACGATTTGCTTATATGCGTACAGTGCAGCTTAGAGAACTTATTATAACCACAATTTTTACATGTGCAATAAATGGTTTCTGGAGAAACCGATCCATAACTTCTTTCCAACCTGGGGGTGGATTCATCAAATGTCGTAAGTCGAACTTTCCTGTCGTAACCATGAGCCGTATACTCATCCAGGTCACTCGCAATCGACAAAGTCGATTGACGTCAAAATGACGTCGCCAATTCTCCTCGCCCTTCCCTGGTCACCATTGGCGACGTCATTTTGACGTCAATCGACTTTGTCGATTGCGAGTGACCTAGATGAGTATACGGCTCCATAGTTAGTAACTATGGTTACTACCAGTTACGACGAAAATTTGACTTACGACATTTGATGAATCCACCCCCTGAGACATGGATAGTACTCGTATACCCTGTACACCAATTAGTATAAGATAAAACACCCTATTTCGCCCACAATTCTTGAACTCATATAAGAGGGCTCGAATGACTTAAGCCGCAGTGACAATAAGGGTCGGAGGTTATGGTCTGGGAGGCAGGAAGCAGGGAGGGGAAATACCGTTGATCTATGAAGAGCGATTTTGGAGGCGCTTATGAAGGATGACACCAGGAGGCAGAATCCGAGAGGGCGGCAGATGTGTCCTCCTCCTCCTCCATCTCTCCCTGGCAGCGATAGCTTCTTCTTCATTCTTTTTTTTTCTTTTTTCTTTTTTTTACCCCCAAACGCGCCGCCCATTTTCCGGAATGCTTCTCTTATCGACTCCTTCTCTTCGCTTCACTCAATTCTCCGGGGCTCTACCGATGGATGCCTCTTCTCCTCCTCCCCCAACTCGCCTCTGCCTCTTCTCCCCCCGCCTCTTCTCGTCTTCTCTCTCTTCTGCCAGCAGCCAGCGATCCAAGCCGGCGGAAGGGGAGATTAGCTTCGTTCGCCAATGAGAAACAGGATGAATTCATCAGCTGAACTTGGCAGGGAAAAACTTTTTTTTTTTTTTTTTTAGCCTTTCGTCTTCTTTCGTGAAGCTGGTATGAAAAGAGTCGTAACAACTTCCTTTTTTTTTCCACCTCCACCCTCTTTTTCACCCGCTTCCTTCAGGAGAAAGTTGGTGAAGATGGAGACAAGTTTGAGAATTTGTTTTCGAACGCTCTCAATCCATTCGTGTGTAATTTGCCATGGGATAGGTCAGGAGGGTGGATCAAATGCGGGCGAGGCATGCAGGTCTTAAACTTTTTTTTAAAAAAAGAAAAGATACGACGTTGAGGCTATCTCTTCACGTATGACTTATTCAGCATATTAGTACGGGTCACTGGATGGATAAAATCGTGTATAAAAGATATATGGTGGCTCAACAATAGGAGGACTATGTAGCTGTTTTATCATAAGCAGATTTTATTAGGTTATCCGCATGAGTAACTGCTATGATCTTTGTGTCCAATGCTGCTCGCTCCTATTGGTGGACAAAAACAGCAAGGACGACCCAATATGGTACGAAATACAGGCTTGGAGCAAACATTTCTTTCTCACATAGAAAAACTATATACTTACTTAGAGGCACATCATGTAGAGAGAGGTTGGAATCGTAGAAACTTGGACACCATATTTTATCATTTCGGAATATACCAGGGTGTTCAAGAAGTAGTAATAATATTATAATCCTGGGTAGTGCTTTCACCTTATTTGGGTCTATCGCACGGGCATCTATTGAACAGTTCATGTGTACTGTGGGCTCAAATTGTTTTGGCCACTTTATCCTGGTCTTGAAGCAACCCTTCGCACACACGCACCTGTTCAACGTGGAGCATGTGCGAAGGGTTGCTTCAAGACCAGGATAAAGTGGCCAAAAGAAGTACATACATGGTACCTATTTAGTGTAACGCCCGGGCCCAGGGCAGAGTGACTAGGAGGGGATGTGCAAAGTGCAGTGCAATGTCGTGGGTGAGGTCATTTTGTGAACTCCCCCGGGTGGTTAGTCTAAGGAGTCCCACCCGAGACGAAGCCAGAGATGGCCCAAACACTGCACGAGATGAAGGCGGTAACCCCGGGCTGGGATTGAACCAGGGACCTTAACATCCGTGGGCGCGTGCGTCACCGCAGCGCCACTCCGTCTCCCTTGTTTCAGAAGTAGTTATTTTTTGTGTAGCTTGTTGTGCCCTTACCGGGTGCCCCATTCTATAGCAACTGCTTTAATTATTCGACCCCCCGAGAGTAATAGGGAACCTGGATCGGGGTACAACAAGCTATAAAAATAACTACTTCGGGTGATATCACTTATAAAAAACGACCCACGAATTTGGAACACCCTGTATAAATAATAAAATGCGCAACAATTATTGGACATAAGCAGCATTTCTACAAGCAGTGTTCTTGTTGGATCACCCTGTAGTTTAAAACTGCTGTGTTCGAAGTAATTTTTAATTAGCCCTACTTATGCGAATTCAGGTTGCATTTGGTATAACCGCTTTATAAACTTGAACCAGACTTGAACCCACAAAATAGCCTCACCGGAGCTATTAGACATTTAAAAATGCGTCGCAATATAGGCTGTAACAGTGTTGACCCTTCCTTTCCCAAGCTATAAAATATTCATCTATACCGGTGCTAACCAAGTGCCATTTAACACCCTTTTAACTCTCGATGATGTCACATCATACCTTGTCAGATATTTGAACTGTAAATGGAAGCTGTAAAGCGAGCAGTTTTGGCCACTTAAACACCAACAATATTGACTGTCTCAAATTTTGCGTGCGTTGCACGCCCGGATGATTCCGGCAGCGAGTGAATCGAATGCGATTCGAGTCAGCAATTTCTCCTTTTCACCTAACGATAAGGAAAAAGGGGGGGGGGAGGGGGAGTTTGAAGTGAAACAAAAGTATATTGGACCAAATACGGGTCTGTGGGCCAAGGATGTTGTTTTCCTGCCCATGCCTGGCTCCCCTAGCTGCTGGGCAAAAGTAAGGGGGTCCGGAGGGCACTAATAGTAGAAATAGGAGAAAAGGGTCATCCCGGGAGCCATTCGTTGTGGGTTTTTGGTGGGGGAAGGAAAGGCCGTTGCCCATTCCTTTTCCCTTATCGAAAAGCCGGGAGAGGCAAACCTCCTTCTATGGCTGGATGGATGGCGGCGGCCAGAGGCCGATTTGGGGCAGACCAACTTCCCTCCACCATGGCCCAATTGCTTGTTCAAACCCGCCCCAACCTCACTTCTTCCTGGCTAGTGGGGAGGTTATATGTAGAAGGGAGGGAACTTAACCCTGGTCTCACGTAACGTGGCCTCAGGCCCTATGTAAACCTTCCTTTGTTCTTACGCACACTGTTATATGGCAGCGAAAAGGGGATCGTTGAATTTGTATAGGTGTCCTGGGACTTGACCAAGGATGGACCTTTTCTAAGTAGCCGTGAGCTATGCTTTTCATGTGAAGTATAACTTTTCTTAATTCTGCCGGAACATAATGGTGTGAGTATGCAACAGGCAGCTTGTTACACGCTGTTCACACGGAGATAATTATGGTGCGTGGGACTACGTTTATAATATAGTGCAGGTAGGAATATTTCAAGCATGGTTGTATTCGTACCGTAGAAAACAAGTTTCAGTGCATGAATCTGTACTTACACCATCATGAATATCTTACAGAAACAATTGGGTTATGTTCCCATAAATCGTACAGTCTGTTAAACCAAAGACGATTCAGCCCGCCTCAACCAGACTCATCCCTCCTATCATGTCCCCGAATATGCAAGCATACTACTGCGCATGCTCAGAAAACACGGCTGGTGTGACGTCAGATCGTTCTTTGGTTTAACTGACCTGTTATTTCATCAATTCGAAGCTGTGTATATAGCCACTCTGTCTCCATTGGGAAGTCGCATATTGCATGCGGGTAAAAGAAACCAAATGCAATCAACGTGGAAGCGTTAAGACTTTCATGCGGGCCCCTAAAGTCGAACAAAAAGCAGTAACTTTAGCTTGGCAGTCAAGGTTCCCATCTCATTCTGAGAGTGAAAACACGTGCTATCGGAGTCGGGTACTAATAACACGAAAACAACTTAAACCCTATTAATCCGAGTGCCTAGTGAGAGCTACTAAGAAAATCCCTGTTTCTTTACAACCACACTTGAGAAGTGATTTTTGGACATGTCGAGAAGTTCTGTTGATTATGCACCCTGTAAGTCAATAATGTTGTCGCCTACAAGTCAGGATAAAACTGTCAACTAGCTGCTCTGAGCACTGGGGGGTCATTAATTACAAGAGTCCGGCGAGTTGAAACACCCTGCAGTATACTTAACCTCCCATGGACCCAATTGAACCTAGACATTTCCTTTCCCTTCACTGTACGTATTTGATAAGTCCCAAAAACCACATGAGGGCTAGAGACCACTAGGCTAGATCCGAAAAAAAAGAAGACGGAAGCAAAAGAAAGTGTCAGAGTTTCCATTTCGTGTCAGGGCCCTTTTGGTCCTCCCAAAACCCAACAGCAAACGGAGGGAAATCGCCTCGGTCCACTCGGATCCGGATTCGCGCCCCGGGAAAAGTACCCCTTTATGAGGGATGCGTGCCGGGATAGAAGTGCGGGTCCGGAGATTGGATGCTTTTGAGATTTGAGGATATGCGCCTCCTCTGCCAAGGATCGTTATGTAAAATCAATCTGACGGGTGGGAAATTCTACGGACTTGTCCGCGGGAAGTCATGTGGGTTGCTGCGTTTCTCATGACTACTAATGTCTATAAGATGTGAAATATTGCGAGACCGAAGCTGAATTTAACAACTTTCCTTCAAGTTGACTGTAGGGGCTATAACTTCTTTGCCTGATACCTGGTGATCTACGATAAACTCTTTGGCCTGGGGGTAATGAGGTGCATTTTAAATCGTGGATTAATTGAAAGTCTGGTGTATGCAAAATCGTCACCGAGATCTGGATGGGCGCATAACTCATCGGAATCAAAGATAAATTTTGCATGACCTGAATTCTTCATCGATTAATTATTAAAATTTGCCTCATTATAGTTTACTGTCCGATATGCTTATAATGAGATGCCATCGGGAGCATGATGTAAAGGGTGTGAATTCGTTCACGATAATCATCCCCTTCTTTTCAAGGGTCATTCAGAACAACGCAAAATATATAAATTAGAATATCTCTACACCCCGGCACACAACATTTCAATAAAAAGAGGTAATCATCTAAAATTGCACTCATAAAACGACCAATAAAATAAGTGAGGATGATAAGGAAAGCTCACTGTATTGGCACTTCAGATTTGTGTTATAACCCATACACCAACTTAACTTCCTAAACATAACTTTCTAAATAACAGAATTTACCTTTAACCTAACCTGATCTAAAAGGACCTTTTTGCATGGAAATTACATCGGCACTCTGACGATCGAGATGACATACCGTATATTTGGGGCTTTGTAAGGCTTCTGACTTTTTCTGATTTCCTGCGAACGTGTCTGTAATGCCCACCTAGGGTCAAGGGAAAAGTTCTGACGTTTTATGCTGGTCAGGAATGACTTTTAATATTCATAAGTGCCACCCTGGGGAACCCTCCTCACTCTATGGTGCCTACGTTCGACTTGATTACTAAAGTGGAGGGGGGGGGATGTAACTTAATAAATGTGAAATCCTACACATTAGTTAATCTTATCACTAATTCCGTAATTTCCTCGTGCATCTTACTAGATGTGAGCAGAGCAAGGTTTTGCACGCTGGGGATTGCCGGTACTGTACAGTCCTGCATTTCGCGGAAGCTGTACGTTAAAACCCCTCAAGCAAAGTAAATGTAAAGGTAAGATATACGGTACTTGTACAGATTTACAAGGAACAATATTTTCAGTGCAAGTTTTTCATTTATTCATGCTGAGCAGCCAGAGAGTTTGCAGAGACAGACACTGTATAGCATAGAAGCGTCCCTGCACAGAATAATAATTTCGATGACAGTAATGGTTATATCGCTTCTAAAATGAAGGAATGTTGTCAAAATAGTGTGTCCTTCCGAATAATAAGCTAAAGCCAAGTCTTTTTTGGGGGGACATTCCTTCAGCTCCATTACTTTCATATGCCCGAAAAAGCTATGAGCCGTAGTCTTAATTTTGAAGTAGCCGACTAATAATTGTAACTTTTCAGCTGACGCCATGTTGACTACCCCGAACCCCTACTCTAGTCAATGGGGTGCGTCTGACATCAGCCACCAGATTGGGAATTTCCACACATCCACTCTATGAAATTAATGTCTAAAAACAGTCAATGTCACATGATTATTATTCCATTTTGCGTCACTTGGCATGGTACTTGTCAAAATTCAATCTGACCAACCTAACACATGTTAAGTTGGTTCTTCCAACCACAAAGTAAGAAACGCCAGGTCATATTTATTACCCTCCAATATTTGTCTACACCTCTCAACTCGTGTCAATATATGCCCGAAAGAAACACTCTTCCAGATCCCACCACACTCTGATTTGTATGTCACATTTCCATAAGAGACTGCAGAGAGTCAGGAGGAGCGCTTGTTGTGTGCCTCGATTCGTGTTTCCAATCAGAACCCGGAGTAATCCCATTGATTAAGGCTTTCTGGGCTTGCTCCTCAAGTGTCCTTCGTCGCCGAGCCAAACGAATAAGATCCACAATCCTGGCTGGGCTTAATCCTCCTTCCCCCCTGGTGCCTCCCTCCTCTCCTCCCACCCCCGCTTTTACCCCGCTACGACTAACTCTTCTCTTCTCCCCACTCTTCTCTCGGCGCCTGGCCGACAATCAGCGTCAAAGAGCGGGTAAGATTGAAACGGTGCAGGTGCTTCTGCCGACTAACCAATCCACTCCTAGCTCGCCCTATTTTACCCCCTCTTCCTTGCCATCCAAACACTTCACTCTGTACACACACACACTGGTTATACAGGCTCAGATTACTATCTTGGACCACCTATACACACATTAAAATCCTCTAGTCAGTCGACTACTTTTAGCCACCTTAGCTTAACTTTGACGAGTCAATTGACTCGCGTATTCCCCGCAATGGGTGGTCAGCTGACTCGCCATTGCGGGGAATACCTGATCAAGGGAAATCACGGGTGATTCCCCGCAAGTTTCTGGTAAGCAAGTGTGGAGGCAGAGGATTTTCCATGCAGAGGACCTGGGAGCAGCCCTCCTGATTGCTCCTCAAAGTATATTTTGGAATATGGAATGAGCGGCGGGGAGTTGAGAAAAGGGGAAGAGGGACCCCGAGGCTGTATGCACGAGGAGAAGCGCAGGGCTGCCATTATGCGGAAATAAAAATCGGGACACACACACAAAGGTTTCCTGATTTCTTGAGGGCCCCCGTAAGAAAACGCGGGGGCCAGACCGGCACTTGGGAATAGTGTTAGACAGGAAGGACGGCGCTTTTCCCAGCTAAGTTTTAGAACAAGTTGGCCCCCAGTGGGCTCTGGATTATACGGACCATCTCCCAACTTCTGCACCTCCCAGCAGCAACGGGCATACCCTAGGTTGTCTCTTTCCTAGCCCCAAGCAGAGGCAAGAGCAGCTACTGTTTGCCCAATTTATTTATTAAGCACTGTCCTTTGGGGTGAACATGGGTTATTTACACAAGCGCCGATTAGTTACAAAAGCAGTGCTTAATGCGATTAAGTCCAAATATTCCGGGGGACTATTTTGCACTCGAAAGGTATTTGGAGACGCCTGCGGTTCTGGCATAGTTATTGCGGCATGCCCCCTCCCCTACCACTCCTGCACTGTTAAAAACTTTGTGAGGGAGGAACTTTTGCACAAAAGTTGCCGCCAGCTCGCTGCTGCTCATATATGCTGCTGCTGCTGCTGCTGCTGCTGCTGCTGTGTATATTACGAGAAGCAATGTAGCTTTTGTGAAGCTTGCACAAACCTACGTTCTGTACATCCAATCTCCTGAACAAAAAAAAATTCACATTGAAGCAAGGACCGCTGGGCGTGTATGTGCACAATATGGGTGCCTGGTTATTGTGGTCTACATCAGCAAGCCGCTCATTTGGCTATAATTAGAAGAGGGGGTGGGGGGTTTCTGCCAACTTGCTGCTTTAAAGCTACAAGTACCGGGTCGGTGGTCATATTGTTGCCTATGACTTGCTTTGTTGGCCATCTAACAATGGTTGTAGGTGTTCGCAAGTAGTGCATATCAAAAAATCCACGCGGCACTCGCACTATACCGCATATTAGGCAAATTGTATGAATAACACCCAAATTAGCAATTTGCACCTATTACTTGTACGCGTACATCAGTCAGGTTATTGGAACATCTGGGTGTTGCCAGGAATTTCACTGAACAAAGTTTCAGCCTGATCCTCTGCTCCGTTGATCTTCCAGCCCCCCCCCCCCCCTCCCAGCTCCCTGTTGATATTGATTTTAGTTTGGCCGTCGTAAAGAAAGTATTTGCACTTTATTATAAGCAATCATTCCCAGTTTTACTTCTTCGCAAACCTTTTCCGACCTTATGAGGCTGCATCGTTACGGAGCAATGGGGAGGGGGAGGGGGGTCCTGAGCCCAAGGTGTAAGGTGCCTCTTCTCTCCATATTTTATTTCCCTTCCGTCACGCTTTTCTTCTCGGGCTTAACGGTTTTGTTTAGCATTCGCCGCCTCCCCATTCCTAAGATGACTCGCGAAACTCGGAAGAAGGTTAACCGCTTTGCGGACCATCATACCTACATAAAGCTATGCAGGTATTGCAAAAAAAACTGGTTCTAGGCACCGCCCTTTGCAGTTTCTCGCGCAGCCATGTAATACTGCAGATGCAAAATGCATGCATTGTGTAAAGGGGGCACAAATGCGCTCTAGAGGCTCTGGGCGATTAAGGAACTGTCCTACTTGTCTTAGTGTGGCTCTCGGGCATAAACCGTTTATGATTACAATATTGTAAACATTCAGGGATGCTTTGTATGCGTGTCTTGTGCAGTGTATAATGAACGTATCACTTACTCTTAACTGTTCCGGCAGCGCGCTAGGCATTATAATAGGTATTATTGTAGCTCTGGCGTGGTCTGGTAGTCGCGCTTTTTAATGAATAATAAAATGTAGAGTTGTGTAAGGGTTGAAAATGACAAACGTGTTGTCATATTTATGTAATAGAATTGACAGGCTCTTCAATTTTAATTTTTAATAATTTCATCTTTCTCCTAATAGTCGTATTCTTTCTATCAGATGTTTGTCCGACCTGCATTGCACGACCTGAGTGTGGTAGGAGTGTGCACCATCTATCCGTGAAGAATAGTACTACGTGGTAAATCGGCGGGACATCTCATTAAAGTCGTTTGATTGTCACTCTCATACTGATGATGGGTTTTGCCAAAGTTTGGCAATGGGTTCACTAGTTGAATTATAACTGTCGTTGTTGGCAGTTGTATACTGTAGAAGATGTAGTAGCTTACATGGAGGGGGGAATGCTCCTAGTCGCTGGTGGATTATTCATGTCAGGCTGAGAGTTTTATGTTTGTGAGTGGGTAGCATGACTAATTCATTTACAGACTATGCCTTAAAATCTTGTGGTTTACATACATGCCTACCTTATTAATTTTGCACAAAATGCTGCTGCATCATTAAAATACTGTATACCCGAGAGTACTTATATGCAGTACGGGTTACCCAAACACCCTTTAGGCACCGTCTTCCGGGACCATTACCGATCCACCTTTTTTTTTTTTTGAATTTCAAAATGCTGTACCAGGTTATAATAAGAGGTGGCCGCATGGTAAGCCAACCGTTTTATTATTAGATTCTGACTAGCAGTGCCTGGAAAAAAAAAAGCTGCGGTCTGATCAGAGGGCATGACTTTTATTTTCCAGGGGGTAGGGGAAGCGGAGGTGGGAATTATACACTAGGGTGTAATAGTACTGTAGAATGTGCTATTCTATCCAGGGTGCAAGGTTTGGACCAGAGCGCACATTGTGAATAGGGGGTAGGGGGGTAGGAGTCTCTCTCTCTCTCTCTCTCTCTCTCTCTCTCTCTCTCTCTCTCTCTCTCCCTCTCCTATATGGCGGTGCCATTTCCTCGGCGAGGTCCCAGCCTCATTTTATTGCCAACCATAACGGCTCCGCACTAAGTGTAAGGTGCAAAAGGCGGCCTGGTTTTTGGGCCAACCCCCAATGCCTTCCGCTCGCAAATGCGGTCTTGCTCTTTAAACCTGGCTGCTCTGGAAGATTAAAGATGCTGACGACATATATGCCCTTTATGAGTATAGAATATGGGTCTGCGCTGCTTAACACTTTGAAGAAAGAAAGGTAACTGACACTTATGTTCCAGACGACGTATTTCATATTAGCAGCACTAATTGTAATATAGCGAGTATCTGGCAAGTGGTTTGTGTACAGTTTTGCTACTGTTTTTGAGCAATTCACTTAATTAGTTCTTACTTTTGCATATTCGCAATGCTGGTAGTGAGTTTCTGCCAGATACAGCTTTCAACAAAGACACGTGCCTTAATATCGACGCAGAATAGGCGCACTGCATCCAACCCAGCCCACACGTTAATTCAAAGTGGATTTGAGGCCTTGTCATGAATACGAACTAAGCTGTTGGCCCCCACAACCAACATATCTCACCTGTCATTGCGGACGTCATCATACCAGCCCATGTTTCCGCCTTTAGAAATATCAAACGTGGGCACTGCATCCTTCCTATTCCGACTCGCCCACCATTTAGCATCCTGCAAATTGCACCGAGGTGTGGTCACCCACGGGTCGAGGTCGACGCTTCGAGAAAAAATGGTTCCAAATTTGGGTTTAATCTGGAGACGAGTGAAATTGGGCAGGTGACAGATAGGGATGAAAAAAGCGTGACGGGGGAGAAACGGCAGCAGAAGACAATAAATCGGTGGAAAGTAAGGCCGGAGTCCGGCTCGTCGTTGGGCCGGATATCACAAAAGCCGAGGGAAGGAGGCAGCCATTGGATGGGCGCCGGCGGATACGACGTGGATTCTCTCTGAAAAGTGATAGTGGGAGGAATGGGCCACGGGATCCATCTTGAGCTGCCTCCGGGAAGGGAGCCCGCCACTGAAACGGCCCCATTGCAGAGGGGACGCCAAATGAGAGAAACCCGAGAGAAGGAGCCAGGAGAAACTCGGATCAAACATCTACTCGATCCCGATCATGTTCTAGGGAAGCTGCAACCGCGTAATTTTAGATATGCTTTCCAAGATAGGCAACAAGTCAATTGCAAATTGGCTGCAGGGACAGCATCGATCACTGTATCGGTTTTCCTTTTACATTGTAAGAAAGAGGATTGATGCGTTTCGTCGCGTCCTTTGCAGGTGCCAAAGTGCACCATTTTCTATCCCCCCTCCAGCAACCCTCCCCCGTTTCTAGCCCCTGCAGGGTGGTATCGAGCGGAGACTAGCTCCGATGGGGGATTAGGTCAACCAAGGGGCCCCCAAAGTACCCCGAATTATCCCGCTGCACGAATACAGATCTCCCAGAACTCCTGGGAAGATGCGCCAAGCCCCTTTGAGGGGATTCTCGCTATAACCGGCAGCGCCAACAGGCCCAGAGGAGGATTTGCGTCACGCTTCGGACGTAATTCCGCGCCAACCAGTCGAGAGGTCACGTGCTACATACGATGCTAACTGCAACGCGCGTCCTGCAACACGGTGCAAGTGAAATTATGATATTTTTTTTGCTATGGTAAAGCTTGTGACCAGAGGCGTTATTGTTTTTTTTTGTAGGGTGAAAGGGATTTTTGAAAACCAAGAATAATTTTTGCAATCGGCCTGGCGGACCTTTTCAAAATGCTGTCAGCTGCACCTGCTTATTTTGCTCTGGAGGTACCATACAATTCGCATTTGGTCGTAATTTGGGCACATAAAACTAACTTACAAGTGCATCAATATACAGAAAATACTTATGCGTCAAATGATTCACATACCAGGGTGTTCCAAAATAGTGGGTCGCTTTTTAATAACTGATATTGGCATATAGTACTTAGTTTTTTTTGTAGCTTGTTGTGCCCCTAACCAGGTTCCAATTCTATAGCAACTGCTATATTCGACCCCCTGGGAGTAATGGGGCACCCGGTTAGGGGCACAACAAGCTACAAAAATAACTACTATCGGGCGATATCAGTGATAAAAAAACTACCAACGAATTTGGAACACCCCGTATATGTGTGTAATGTGGACTAGCGTATCAGGAAATACATGCTTTCCCATGAAAATCCACTTATTTGAATCAGATGTATAATGACAATCATCATATACTAAGAGTAACCATAGTTCTACCTTCTAACAGGGATGGGATATTAGGGTCAATATCTTGGCAACCATCACCTTTCAAGTAATGAAAGTTGTGGAATTAGGTCGACTGAACATTTACTTTCAGGGACGTAATATCGAATAGTTATAAATAATACTGCAGATATCGACGATGTAATAAGGATACTTCATGGGAGAGACCGGTACTATAGCTACAGTATTGTCAGATCATCAGATTTAGTATCCGGCTTCTCCAGTGCATACTAAGTAAATCTGAAGGAACCGAATTCTGCCACCTCTATTATGTTCACAAATGGCAGATGTTCCCTAGCCGTATATCCGAGTGTATTAGACGGATTTTGCTCTTTCTCTACGGAAATGTGAAGGTAACAGAATTACCATAACGTTATTTCAGTTATTATACGATGTTCAGGGTAATAGCTCTTATGGCTGTATCGATTTTAACGCAATGAAGTCGTCAAAGCAGCCTATTGTCTTTCGATATAACAATCTTTCAGTTCATCAACTGACTGCCAAATACATTTGTTTGGAATACCATGTATTGTATACATAGTGGAATAGGAATAATAACATTTGGGGTTTGTAACTATCCATTGCTAAAAATGCAGTGATTTTAAACATCCGCTAGTTTCATCCCGCTTGAGAGAAAAACGTCAACATATTCAGCAAAAAATACTTCTATACTCAACTTCGGGCAGTTTTTGTCCACTTGTACTGAGCCCATAAAAGTTTCCTTTGGCAGCGACCAACTCGTTGGCCATGAAAAGATGTTTTTAAATCCTCTGTAACTACAGCACGCATCAACTTCACGAAAACCCTTTTAAATAATCTGAAATTTAGGCCAGCAGAGTTCAGAAAATGGCAAAAAAGCAGGAATGCCGGTACCTCAAATTGCATTCATACCTGTATGTCTGTCCCACAGTGTCCAAACCTTGTACTACTTAAGCTCTACAATCTTGAATGTCTGCTGTCAGCAAGAAGAGAAGGCAGTAAAAGGAAGAAGGTTTGGGCGTGGTGTTACGTGCAACCCGCCTCCAAACACCCTACATCCTCCTTTCTTCTGGCGCTATTTGCACCAAATTAAAGCAGTAAAACAAGGCTGTGATGTAGTAAGTGGGCTGGTTGATAGTTTGGGCCTAATTCTCAGGCGAAGAAAAGTAGCGGTGAGGATCGATTACTGAAGGAAAGAAGGTGTTTCTATATAGGTAGGCACCAGGGATTGTTGCTCCCACTGCAAAGGTTGCTGGGGGACAAAGGCTCCAAATTGTTTACAGACATAACATCACGTTTGACTAAATCTGTTTCAAAGCATTGTTTACAGGGTTTACAGGAACAGTGCGGTGCAAATATTGTTGTGTTGACAATTTTCTGTGTGTGGCAAACTTGATTAAAGGATATAATACTCGAATGCAGCGTATGTAGTGGCCATAAGTAGGCAGTCAGAAAGTGCAGAATTACTGTTTGTACATGACGAAATGAGATAGTACTTGCAGCCAAATCCGCTTTAATATCGCGGACTAATTTTTTGGACCAAATAATGTGCTACAACATCACGGTACAATACATTTTATGCATTTAGTCTGTATTTCCGTTAATAACATAGGGACTCACAAATTCTATGAATTTTAGAATAGGTATCATATATGCCTACTACTGTTGCACTGCATAATTAGCTGCCCGTCCAGCATAATTTGTTGACTATCAGCACACACTGTTAATGATAGGCATAGTGTCCTATAAATCGGGTTCCTCCCGTGCGAGGTGATGCTGGACCCTCCAGCGATGATGTCATTAAATGAATCCTCACGGATGAGCTCAGCAAAGGAAGAGCTCGGGAGAGACGTGTGAGCCGGCAATTACTCTGTGAGTAAGAACGTCAGGACGGAGTGATGATTCCCTGGGGTGAATTAACGCACTTTTAATGTTGACGAGAGTATTGTGATGTCCAAGGCCCTGGCCAATGGAGCAAACCTGACTGTTTCTCCAGGAGGGAACAACGTCGATAATTCAATGCTGTACAA
>KZ538160.1:8155-46812 GCA_000934665.2 Catajapyx aquilonaris | reverse complement strand
CATCATCCTCCCAGGAGACATAATTTTATTAAGCTCCAATTGCAGCGGCACTAGTGTTCAGTCAATACATATTCATGATATCGGGACTGGGAGGCAGGCAGGAGGCTGAAAATTGGGAACATGCCGGTTGCTAAAGATCAATGTTGGAGGGAGGAGGGTGGGTTTGTTGGCTGGGGGGATTGGGTGCAGGAGAGAAATTTGCTCCATCCACACCCTAATCATGCATATATCTCAACTTTTAAAAATGTAACTACTAGATGGCATTGGAACACATCTGCCATATTTGTATTTCGTAGTTTTCAACCTTCCACAGCTGGTGTTGAGATCATGCTAAGAATCCTAAAGGATAGGCCACCCGCACCATCATATGGCCGAGCTTGGGTCGGGTGTATTATTTCTCAGGTGCGCTTGGGCTGGATGCGGTTAGGCCTACGGTCCCAGGCCTGGTGGCCTACCCTTCAGGATAAACCGGATCCAGGCTTGGTTTCCTAACTGTGCTTGCGACTGTACAAGTAGTGATAGTACTATTTTGGCGCAAAACTTTGCGACAGTAGTGCACATTAATTAGTTTCAAGCCTTTCCCCCCTATCGGGCTCCGGCTCGGATTTACGTCACTAGCAAGAGATTCCCTCAGCAGATGTCGCCTTCAATCCTTCGAGGGAGGGAGCGAATGTAGATGGGAATAATCCGCATTTATAGGCTGGGGAGTGACAGTAATCCGAGGGGAAAAATTCGGGTCTGGTGGGAGCGAGAGAGCTGAAGGAAAAGAGGAAAAGGAGACTAGAGGGGGGCTTTGAGACAAAGAGCGTCGGTGGCGTCGCCGCTTAGCATGGCGAGATAGCCCGCGTCGCTTGCTCGCTCGATACTCTTGTCGCCCAATATTATCTCCTTTTCATTATTCATAAAGTTGTGTAGGAAGAGCTGGGAGAAAGAGAGTCTAGAGAGAGAGAGAGAGAGAGAGAGAGAGAGAAGAAAAAAAAATGAAGAGGCATTCCGGGTCGTTACTAGCAAGCAGTGCATAACATCAGAGGGAAATCTTGACGGGTGGGGAGGAGAGGGTGACATTTGCATAAATCTTGGGAGGCGCTTTTAGCATTTGGCGCCCTCCGAAGACAATCCGATAATTGTATTCGGAGGACCATCAGCGGCGCCTAATTGCTGCCTTGTCACGCTTCTCTCCCCAACCCAAATAGCCAAGGCTTCCGTAGGCCCCATTTGCTCTACTTAGTCGACCCGACGTCCATTAATACACCTGGTTAGCTCTTTCAACATGGACCAGATATGGAAATTTTCCGCGGAGACCTCAAAATTGAGGGATATATGGCTCCCGTCACGCCAACTATTGGAATTATCGCTCCAAAATGGATGGATTGATGGATAGAAGGAATCAGCGATGAATCGTGCCAATTGGTCTCTGGGGCACTTTGATGGGTTTAACACGTCTTGGGTTTTGGAATCTTCTGGGATATGTCCATTTCTATTCGGATATAACGAAGGAAAAAGGGGAATCAGTGCTTCCAGGCATTATATTGTAAACACACACGCACATCACATGTTAAGGGTTATATCAGGAAGAGCAATTTGTTTTCATTTTTAATGATCGAAAAATAATGACTTGGGGTTCTGCTAATCATGTAGCACGACAAAGTTTGGAAAGTCTGCTGTAGCATGGTCGCTTGTGGAGTTTTGGGGTATTTCGGTAAGCGATAACTGTTCCTGTTTGGATTCATGATAATGTGATATTGAGTGCCTGTAAGATCATGTGAGCCATAGACATTTGTAATCATCTATTCATTATCTGTGTCATATTTTCTATATTAAAAAATTAATTTGCACCTCCTTTGTCTCTTTTATAGGATGTCATGTTGTTGCGATTGTAAATAAATGCTGATTAATGAACTGATCACAACTTACAAAACCAACACGTACCCATTTGTTCACGTGAAAAGTTTTATTACCGTGTTACGAGAATGACTAATTTTTTTTTAGCTAAGGCATTTGCATCCCCCCTATATCTCTAGCAAAAACAAGCTAGATTTATGAGACGGTTACACTGCATTCCCCGCCCTGAAATCTCCCATAATAACATCTAATAAAAGAAGGCCTCTGTATGCAGACTCAGGCCAGAGGCGGCCCTGCTGAAGCGTGAAATTATTTGGTGGTGGTCTCCTCCCTCTGCTCCACCCCCCACCAGTTCAGCCACAACTAGAGCCAACGAATGTGTTGGCCCGCGCGATAGACGCCTTCACCATATTTTACGATCCATATGTGGTGATTCTGCAAAGACAGATGATGCGCACAGTAAATGATTTAACTCCTAACAAAAAGCTCACTGGTTTGTGTCGGACACGTGTCTAGGCCTAGTTGGTGTCGAACACGTGTTTAGGCCTAATAGTTGGTGTCGGACACGTGTCTAGGCCTAGTTGGTGTCGGACACGTGTCTAGGCCCAGTTGGTATCGAGGTTGGCTGTTTATTCTCTTTTGGGTTCAGATCTGGTGTATATCGAGGAAAGGAAAGCAGCCAGCATGAAAGAGAGGTCTCTGAGGGGTGTGGAGTGGGTGGGTTGAGGTATAAGGATGGAATTCTTCTTATCTGCTAGGGGCTGGCTGGCTGGCTGGCAGGCACCCTCCACCCTCTACCCCACCCTCAGTTGGCCTCTGGGCTTGGCTCCAATCTCTCATGTTTGGCACTTGCAGCACCACGGGGCCTTTACCACCAAATCCAATTCCGCTCTTTGTTGGGGCGAGCGCTGTTTCAGGGGCTCCATTTGCAGGCAGTAAAGCGAGCCGGAGGCCGGGAAATAGCTTGATGGGGGCTCGGCTAGGAGTTCTTTCAAGCCCCCCTCGCCTAGCTTAAGGATCAGATAGACCCCCCCTTCCTCACTGGACGGATGCTGGACGTCTAATGTAGACGGAAGGACCTAATGCAAGCTCTGAAAGTTAGTAGTCAAAGCCGAGAGTGGATGGTTGTCCAATGGGCACCAGTTATCGAATTGTTGCAGTATTTTCCAGCAAAAGTATAGTCGATGGTTGATGGGTTGATGGCAACGTGTCACGTGGAGTCTGAGGCGAGGGATTTAGTGTGAAGGCAAAGCCAGGAGGCCAAGGGGAGATGATGTGAATCGATAGTGGCCAGGATGATGACGGAGGCGGTGGGCGAGGGAAGGAAGGAGAGGGAGGGAATAAGGAGGGAGGAAGAGAAACTCCACTCCAAACTCTATATTCGGCCCATTCACGTGTCGTGGCCCGCCGCCATATATTTTCCGGACACTTACATCCGGGACCAAGTCTGCTTCGCTCCAGTGCCACACAGAGGACTCTTCCTTCTCCCAGGCGGCTTTCAAGCTTCCCCCCAGTTATGAAAATCCGTCTCTGAAAGGAGACCACCTGCTTTCCAAAGCCGCCTCTTCGTCCCTGCGCCTTAATTGAGGATTAATTTTACCACTTAGATGCACGAGCAATTAAAACGCTTTGATTCAGAGCCTCCCGGATTGCAGTTTAGAGTAAAGAAGTGATGAGGTATACAAAGTGCGGTACTCAACAAGCAGTAGCTTTGGACTAATTAATCAAATACTCTCTTGGCTATAAGAAATACTCAGCTATACTAGGGCGGTACCAAACTACGTGGGTGTGCGTTACGAGGCTGTCAGGAGCCCAAAGCAGAGTAGTTCAACGTAAACAGGACAGCTATATGCCAGGAAAGTGGAGTATTCTTTTGTCTAATTTGTAAGGGTAAGGCCATTTCATTTGTACATGCTGAGAACTTTTGAAGCTCCTTTTTAAACCTTAAAGGGAACATCCAAAGTTCGTTGGGGCAAAAGCAGATGGTGCTGTGTCTGCAGATCATAACACTAGGTCAAGCGTGAAGCTGAGCCAGCAAAGGCGAGTATCAACCACATTTACATACAGTAGATACGGATGTAAGCTAAAATTATGTTATAGGCAGTATGTTAGCAGAGGTTTACCAAAAAATGGTCTCGATCATGCAAATGGAGATGACATCTGAAAAATGAAGGCTATATTTTCATTTTCATACATTAGTAACAATTATAATGTGGAAAAACTCTTTACCTGATTGGATTATACCAGACTTGTAAAATGTGTGTGTTTGAATTTAATGAAAGTGGTATTCAAGATATGGCACGCACGCTATAGTGTATAGAGTATAGAATATAGACTATAGAGCACAGTCTGGTATTACAGAAGCACAGTCCATATCCATTAATAATTTGAAATTTTTTCAAAATATGTACCCTGTTACGTTGAAGCCTTGCCTCAGATTAGGTACAAGCCTGAAAGTTGCTCCGCTTATAAAAAGATGAGTGGTGGATCATGTTTTCTCATGAGAAGCTATTAAAACGCCCCAGAGATGCTCCTCAATGGCCCCAGCTTACCCCTTACTTTATTCATGAATCTATGCAACTCTTTATTACGCAAACCATATTCTTCACCAAGTTGCATCAGCTACGCGATTGGTTGTGGAGTGTGAATGCGAGACTCTGCAGGCACTACTGCGCATATGTAGACTCACTTGTCCTAGTCCGAATAATATTTTAAATATTTTAAGGGTTTGGTGGAGATGGCACCAAATTGAGTTGTGTTATTATTTACTCATTTTTATTCGTTACACTACTCTTTCAATTCCTCTGTGTAACACTACCATTATGCCTGAACAAAGAGTAAAATGAATAGTGTGCAGCATCAGCGTGACGTTATTTTTGAAGGAGGAGCATCCGGCCTTGCGTCACTGCGCGTGACATGGGTACAGAAGGACCAAAAAATCCCGAATATAAAGTGACGCTCTTTATGGATGGCCCCGCACTTCCCGCAAATGGCACGTAATGGGTACTTCAACCTCGACGACAGGGAGTAATGACAGTAAAAATATGCTCGTTACCGTAATTTGAAAGTTACATTCACCTCGGACGGTTAATTATTATTGTCTGAAATACTCGGCACTATCTTGCGCCGAATAAATCTACGAGCTATATTAGCTCCCATTGACCGCTCCCCTTTTATATATTACGCCCGCATAAATCAATCCAGCAACATAATTATTATCACAGATTTTTCGACTTATTAATTGCACTCCGGCTCAATTGACAGGACATGCAATGTATATCCTGCATACTGCATGCGCACCAAATGAGCAACTGGAGTAATGCACATTACACACTGGTTGTTCAACACCAGGGCCACGGTATTTCGTTCAATCAACTTGCTTCATTTACGGCGCTTTGAATAATAGAAAATCCCGTTCCCCCGTCAAGCGGATTAAAGTAACGTGAATACAGGGATGTGCACGCTCTGTAAATAATGCTGGGCTCTCGCTTTATTTTTTTTTGTCGCAGCGAGTTAAAGACGCGACAGAATGAGAATGCAGCTTCATGGCGCCCGTAGTGTGAAAGCGTGTTTATGAGTGAAATCCTGTCCGCTTCCATCCGCTGTACAGCTCCATCCTGGCACAATCTCGGAGGCAATTTGACACCTCAGGGAATAACCCAACGCACTCTTCCCTCTGACACTGTAGTGTATGGTCTGAGGTCGCCAAAGGGTGCAATAAAACTCCAGGCTTGGACGAAAAAAAGAAGGTGGAAAAGAAGCGGCAGCAGGATTAAAGAAGTGGGCCTGGGGGCCTATCGGGTCTCTCCAGGCACCAAATCAAGCTTCCTCACGAATATTAAGGCTCCGGGAAATAAATGTCCTGAAGGGAATATAGTGTGTGTCTGACCTGCAATTTGCGATAATAAAACACTGGGCTCCCCCCCCCCCCCACCCCTTTTTGCAGGAGAAAACCTGTAACTGCTGTATGTTTTAGCGGTTGAATGAAATCCACTCGAGGGACTGGACATGGTGGTCTCCACCCCAAAAGATATTCCTAGCACAAATTTTGTCGGTATATGTGAAAAGAGAAGGCAAAATTAAATTCCCTCTTTGCTGATTAGTGCCACTGTGGAGTTGGGGTCAATGGAAAAAGTAATGTACTGGGGGTGGGTAGAAAATTTTCCCACACTATGCATTTCCTGCAATTTGATTAGTGGGTGTACAGGTTATGTCTGTAGGCACTGTATTTTTTGTACCTGATGGAGGAGATACTGCATTTTAAGTGCACTGTTCAACTGTAGTGAAATCGGAACACTTGGTGCATATTATCTTCAATATTCTGCACCATCGGGAGCCAGTTCTGCTTTGACGCCTGGAGCTATAATAAGATTGACTGATATGGATGTACGTACAGAGTAATCTGAAATACGTAGAATGTCAATATTGAACTGGTCCTGTACGAATTTGTATATAATAGACACCCCCCCCCCCCCCAAAAGGCTGTGGCTAACTTTTGTTCTAGGACTACTTTGTTGCCAGGTTATTCTGGTGGTTAGTGGCATTTCTGCCAGATTTAGTAAATTTTTAAACCCCCAATTTATTCACAATATATTACAGTCGGGCAGATATTGACGTCTCTGAAGTCTAAACCGAGTAGTACTGTATAACTGAATCGGCAATGTTGATTAATTAAATAAGCTGCCTTGCCAATGATAATTTTCGGAGGTGCAATTATTGGTATTTAAATAATTACACACTGCAATCTATAGGCAAAATCCATTAATAAGGCCTTTTTGCATGTTCTGTGGATGGCACTGCACTGTACGGATTGAATTGATTAGTGATTGATGATGCCAATATGGACTGTACAGGTATCCACCTAAGGCAATTTTTATTGGCGGCGTTTCGACTGTTCTCCTTATGTTGATGAAGTTTGCATTGGATTAACGGAATGGGATAAATATTGTCTGTGTGACCACTAAAGAAAACCCAAGTTCTGGTCTTGGGAATATTGACACATCATTTTTTAGTAATTAAGTTTCTATTACACTAGATCTGCTTGCATCACTGGAAGTACACTGATCAATGGGGTTGAGATTTCAAAATTGAATAGTCTCTTATGGGATAAATTTTGTTTTAAATTGCTATTAAAGACAATAAATTAGCTGTAAAAAATTGACTCCTACAATGCCAAACTAAATAGGATTTTATTCCTACCTTACGTACGACTTACTTATAGGCAGAGCAAATTGCAATCCGAATCAGGCACAAACTTCTGGGCGATGTCAAAATTGCATAAATTCCATGATAAATTTACTGGCAGCAGTTTGAGTCAGGGAAAGCATGGAGAGTTAGAACTTGGTCATAAGCCTTATTTCCCTTGTTCAGTCAACACGCGCGTGGGCAAGTGCTTGGATAGTCGGAAAGCCATGCCCAGATGAGTTCATCCAGGTAACCTGGGAGATCTGAGTTTAGTGCTATGGGAGAGTTGTAGCAAAGAATAAGTCTTGCCAAGACAAAGATCTGCCGAATGGGAACGGACCAATAAAAATGTCTCAATTTTCTTCGACGTATTGATGGTCGAATTACAGAAATTCCACTGTTCATGTCTCTGAATATCCTATGAAATAGAGTATGGAATCAGTAGAGCCTATACTTTGCTATGCTTACACATATTTTTGGGGTATAAGGTGCATTACGGTGTCTACTAGAAAAGTGAAAGTTGCGTATTTGCAGATGTGGAAAGTGACTAGAGGTATGAGGGGTGTATGAGGGTCAGAGTGAAGCGAATGTGCTTGTAATTTGTCAAGTTTAAAATATTAAAAGGTTGGTCTAAGAACCTACGATAGTTTTCACTTGAATTTTAATATTACTGGTATGCAGGTGACTATAATAGTAGAGTACTGTTCACTACAACCAATACACAAAGTTTTATAATGATACGGACGAACTTATAGAATGAACTCTCGGTTACCAAAGGATCATTTCATGCAGAGTTACATAAATAATTAGCATTAATCAAAAAGTTCAGTATACCATAGTCGATACTAATGAATAATAGGTGAAGAAAGAATGGACTGTATTTCCCTGAATTTAGTTTAAAGAGAAGAAACAATCCAAATGAGTTTGGGACCAATTTCCAGTTCTAACGGGATTTCCTTTCTTGAAAATGCTTGGTGGGAGTATATAATTCTTCACCTATCTTGAACTGGGTTTTTTGGGCAATGCTCAACCCTTGTATTTCGCCGTCTTTGTGTCTGCAGGCACAATGAACTTCCCGTGCTGATAGTGAAAAATAACCTAAGTACTGAAGTTGGAAGGTGGATGTGTTTCGGGCATTGTATTATATTATACACACAACATGTGGGCCTTCAGGCAGGCAAGAGACGATTAAAGGTGCGAGAAAAGAGAAGATGAGGCGAGTGCGGCTGTGGCTGCCGAAAATGGAGGACAAAAAGGCCCATTTGTGCCTCCGGATAGCATGGCCCATATCCCAGAAACCTCTCTTCTCCACATAAGGATTGTTTCTGAGAGCTCCCTTGAGGAAGGTCCAACCAGACTCCGCTTCTTGCTTCGCCGCACTTTCTCGCCACTCGTTTTTTTTGTCTTCTTTCTCTTGTTCGTTTTTGTTTCCTGCTGACTTGCTTTCTGCTTGTTCTGCTGGACTCGGTCGACTTGCCTTAATGGCCTCTACTTTGAATGTGAACTTCGCAGTAGTTTTTCCCTGGTAAGCAATAACGCATCGTCCAAAAGAGGCGGCAAGTCACGTGCGTTTTGCCTGACAACTTGAATCAAATATGACAGCTTTGTTCCACCTATTTGTTTAACCGTCCGTCGGTTAAGAGCCAACTGTCGCTTAGCGTGGCCTAGTACCATCATAAAGGCCATTCATTGTGCACAAAAATTTTGCAATCAGATCATGTTCCGACATGATTTTTATTGTAGTGAAGCGATCACGTCTCTTTTGTGACTTGTGTATATCGTGGGCATACAGGAGAAATCCATTATATACAAAAAGCCAGTGTAGAAATAATGCAATTGTTTACATGCTAGTGAATAACCTACATAAAATCCTTGCATGTTGGCTCCGTATGAATCTTTAGGACTAAATGTACTCCACCATGCGATAGAGCCGGAAAAATGCTACTTAAAGTGTAAAGGTGTAAAGTGTAAAGGTATAAAGTGTAAAGGTGTAAAGTGTAAAGGTATAAAGTGTAAAGGTGTAAAGTGTAAAGGTATAAAGTGTAAAGGTGTAAAGTGTAAAGGTATAAAGTGTAAAGGTGTAAATAACTACTAAAAACCAAAGTGGATTTCATTTGTATGGCCAGTATAAGTTTAAGCCAACTGCAGAAGGTAAAACAGAATATTTGCAATACTTTTCCCCCCTCATAGAGAAGTGAAATGACTAATAATGTGCCATGAATTTTCTACCTCCAAATCAGTGTATGCATCGAATTTGTGATGCATAGCCCAGGGATGAATCTATTTTTGCCATCCGGCAGTGCAAAGTTTGGGAGGTCTACTTTGCTGCAATTAATAATCGATGAATTTTTGCAGCAGTTTCAGATTTGCAAAGTTAGTCCCCGAAGAAGCATGCATTATCCCAGGAACAAATGAATCCCCAGGGAGACCAAGCCGGATTGCAAGTGAAATGCAACTCCCTCCCCGTTTTTCCCTCCCTATCCTCCACATACACATCTCCCTCCCAATTCCCCCCCTGTCCCCCCCAAAAAAAGGCATTTCTGGAAATCCCGCGTAATATACTCGCACCCAGGCTTGTTTTGCACGGGAGCAGTGCATAGATAATTAGCGGAATGGGAGTGGAATTCGCCAGCATGCAGACCGCGGAATGAGATCCGGGTTATAAATATCGTGGCCGAATTGGCAACGCCGTGATAAATGGGGCCCAATCCGGTCGAATAAAGCGGCCTGTTAAACGGCGCAAAGGATTGTGCTATTAGGGATCCAATTGCTGAACACCCCCCACCTCCCTACCCCCACATCCCCCCCCCCCTTCTCTGCATCATCATTGTATAAACATGCCGGATGGGCCGACAAATGATCGGATAATAAAATGAATCATGTCGATGACCAGTTATTGGCCCGTTACGCCAGGCCCTAATTATTTTATTTAAGCGCTTTAAACCTCCGCTGAAAGGTTTCCTTGTGTAACAAGCATTAATCAGTAGGGGGAGTGTGTGCTTTTTGACTCCATCAATGAGAGGGGGGCGATTGGGACCCAACCGCAATGTACCCAACTTTATTACGCTTTCCTACAAATGGTGGCCAACCCCCCCNCTTGTGGATGTGTCTTTTTTATGTCTGTATTGACGGATTTGGTCGACAATTATTTAAGCTGGGTAATGCAGATTTTCAATGGGTGGTAGATCGCCAAGGGAGTTACGCATCTATTTTTCTATCAGTCCGATTTTTTTTTTGCTGAAATGAAGCAAATTGGTTTGAATTGGTGAGTCTTAAAAGCTAAATGGTACAGGACCATAGTTTGTTAGAGCTAATTGCAAGAGTGCTGAGTGCGAAATTAAGGACGTAAATCGATCCTTTGGTGGTGAAGTGTCCTAAGTCAATATTTTGCAACTTTGCTATAAGAAGGTTAAAAGTGGGTTCAGTGAATGTTGGAAAATGATAGACCTACCTATCTTATTTAGAGGATGATCATGCACATGGTACGTACTTATATACGCCAAATTGTTTCATACCTCCGGGGTATGAAACAATTTGGCGTATACAGTACATGACGATATCTGTAGATAGAAAAACGTTATTTTTTTTCAATTCAGATAGAACATAGTTTAGGGCTATATAAAAAGAGTTTTAAAAACTTGCACCTAAAGGGATATTTTCATCTATGCACGAGTGCTTCTGCGTTTAGAAAACACGGCTCACATTTCCCAAGTCCTTTCAAGTTACATTTTAAGGCCCATTTCCATTGAGAGTTTGGATTTTCGTTTGGCTTTGGTAACTCTGCAGGCATATTCAGGGTCAAAAGATCCACTTTTCCATAGTCCTTTTTGCACGTGCCTCTACTTCGATCGGGTGAAATGATATCATGGATATTGGCACCGTCTTGTATATTGACATGCAATAACATAGAGTCATTGACCATCTCTTTATTTGACTGACACCGATGTTCAATAATATACGGATTACCGTATCTTCCAGACTCTAGTGTGCGCCTGATCTTTATACTGTTCGTGATACAAGGGTGCTGTTGCGTACAATCCAGGATGATTCTAACCACATTTCAACAATATCAATAGTAACATCGGTATTATTCTCGTGTTGAATCAATAATAATAGGCGTAGATGAGGTCATGTGTAATTTAAAAAAAACTCAGAAGATGCCTAAGGCATTCGGCCCGCCTCATCCGCCTGCGGATGTATGATAATCAGCAATGTAGCTCCAATAAGTAAACAAAGCACCAATTTAACGCTTCGACTCATTTTTGCGTTGCACGACCGGAGGGCTAAGGAAGGTCAGTATGGACGGCGAATTAAGGTACAGTGTTCTTTCAATGCTATGTGGTTAATCCTTTTGCTTTTTCTACTGTGGACCACTAAAGTGATGAAATGTCAAGAACTGATAGTGTTAGTGTAACCTTTTTATAACGTAAATGACATGTCCTGGCACACCCGTTGGAATAATATGGGGCACTTTCACTAGCCGGAATAACTGGTTGCTGGGGTCAACAATGCCTATACCGCTCTCTTGAACTGGGGACTAGGTACTATTTTATGATTAGCAACTTTTTGTCTCCCGGTGGCAAAAGCGCTGCAATCTTATAATTTGGCTTCTTATCCGAAAATAATATGCAAATCCTCCCACCCCCCTCAGATACTGCATGATCAGAGATCAGCTGTATAAGCATACAGTGTATGCTTATACAGCTGTCAGATTGCGAATGATATCAGCCAATATTCGGAAAAGGTACAGCACAATCCCCGATACAGTAGATTGTAAAATACTTTTATATTATGTTTTAGGCACAGTGTTACACTTATGCACATGCCATAAAACGAGTGAGTTAAATATAAACACTACATATTTATAAATTGAGATTTGGGGTCAGTATTTGCTAGATGATCAAATTGAATGTGACTATGAAAGTTGTTACAGTGTATTTTCCAACCATAATTTATTTCCTGCATTCTCTTACTAGGAGTATTATACAGGGTGCGGAAATTTGACGTATACCCTCGCTTTGGGAAATGATAGAGGGGTTCTAGGCGATCACTTTGAGTATATTAAACATGGGTCTCCGACGCATAGTTACCGAGATAACTAACATTGAATATAAGTGCATTATACCAACTCATAGGTTTCGGATACTGCTTACGTAACTTCCATCGCCTAGGCCATTCCCTGCTATACCTAATAGGATCTTAAATTAAAATTAAATTACATGGTAACCCTAACACCTATTTGAATGAAAAAGGTAAGGTCGTGTGGAGGGACGCATACCTGCCAGAATATTTTATACCTTGTGTTTGAAGGACATTATCCGTAACAATGCTGCGGAGACCCACGATTCCTATCTTTAAAATGATCGCCTGGAAACCCTCTATCATTCCCCAAAGCGATGGTAGGTCAAATTTCCGCACCCTGTATACTCCTGTAATTTAATCACATTTCACCAGAAACGTTCCAATATATTTTTTATGTTATTACAGTAACGACCAATTAAAAATTTGCATGTGTTACAACATTACTTTTTATTATACAAATGCTGACAGCATACTTCCCGCATTGTGGGTCAGTCGGGGGTTTCTGACCCGCATCTAGGGGGTCATCTATGGCGAACGGACCCCCTGGGGGACTGCACACGACCCCCAACATAAGAGATTGCACATGCACCAGTGTCCCCCCTTCCTATCCTTACCTTGTCCCTGCACCAGCTACTGTAAAAAATAAATAATAATAACAATAATAAAGGAACGTGTGATATACCCCCAGTTGGGGGTGAAAGCACTACCCCAGTTATATTATTACTTCCCGCATTGTCAATGTGTGGTTTTCTTATAGCATTTGTGTCATAAAAGGTTATGTACTTATGTTTTAACACATGCGAAAATGTGTCTAATCTGTCGTTACGGTAATGGCATAAAATTTGTCATGTAAAATGTATGATTAAATGTCGCGATACACAGTGTATCAAAACACAGTCCCAGAATCCAGGAAATAAATTATTGTTAGAAAATAACAACTTTCGTTGCGATAGTACTCTCTAAAAAAATAAGAGTTAAATTAACTCTTTTAAACCTTGAAAGTGGTCATTACCAAAAATGAGTTATAATAACTCTTTGCTGGAGTTCAAACAACTCTTTTAGTTAATTTCATCCTCCGAAAGAGTTAATGAATAACTCTTTCGGAGGATGAAATGAACTGAAAGAGTTGTTTTAACTCCAGCGAAAGAGTTATTATAACTCATTTTTGGTAATGACCACTTTCAAGGTTAAAAGAGTTAAAAAGAACCCAACTTGAGTTTTTTTAACTCTATTTTTTTTAGAGAGTAAGTTTGACTCTTGCGCAAATATTTGTCAAGAGCAGCTGTTTTTTCTCCTTTTACCAAATATCGTATTTCACTTTCCTTTAAAAAATGGGAGGGGGGGGGGGTGATGAATGAGCTGCCCTTTAATTAGCACTGCTTATTTTCGCCGAGCTTAGTACAATATATAGAGTCGAATCAAGAGTCCGCACTTCAGGTGGCCATTTCATAAGGTGTCTATTCCACAATGGGTCGATGACGTACAAGTTTCTAGGTGACGTTGTTAATTTTTAAATATAATTACAATGGCGCATGATAGGCTTGATGGGAGTTTTTATGAAATCATTTTTGATTTGACCCGACTTTATTTTAATGGCTGCTTATTCATGCATGTAGATTGTGGGAGGAAGCAAAATAATTCCGAGAAAACCCACACGATCACAGAGTGTACCCATCGAATATGCTGTCGGCCAAACCGCTTTGTCACCGTTACACCCTATTGACATGATTAATAATATTCTTACTATATTATTTAACAATAATTATTGTTAGCAGAATCTGTAGCAGTAAGTCATAGTAATGATTATAATCATCACTATGACGTAAAAATATTACATGGAAATGGTACATTCTGAAAGCAAATTCACAAAATGCCGTAGCTGTACTGCTGCTTTAGCCGGTCCATATTTTCCAACAACAAGCTTGATATTCTTCCCAAAATGAGTTTTGAGGGTAGTGAAAGGAGCATGATATTACACAAAATATTTTTCCGGGAATTCAGGTCCATGAATAGGAAATGAGAGTGACCAAAGTTTTCTGATGTTATATTACGTTACGTAGACATCAGCAAACAAGAGGCAGGAAATATAGCGGGACTGGCTTTATGGGAGCATTAGAATGTATTCAATCGATGGGTCTATATAGGACGCCAGGACGCAAAATGAGATGACAAGGTAGAGTGGCGGTAACCACATTATTGGTCTTAAAGGAGGATACAAATTGACTCACCTCCTTTGACCTGCAGGTCGTTTAGTGGCTCCTACTGCATTTTGAAGCCTATTGTCCTATCCTATTTTGGATACTGGCACACCAAGACTCCATTTTGTTACAATGTATTGTATAAACTATAAAGCATGTCTAATGTCACAGGTTTTCAAATTCGTGGGCCGTTTTTTATTCTGATATTGTCCGATAGCAGTTATTTTTTGTAGCTTGTTGTGCCCCTAGGTCTCCCTTTAAGGTGCGTTGACATGTGAGCGATTTGACGAGCGAAATCTTCGCCGAGCCTGAAATTAACAATCGATTTTCGCCTCAAACAATATTGGTTACTTGGGTTACTCCGCCTCGGCGAAGACTTCGCTCGTCAAATCCTTTCCCATTGTCCCTGTTTCCTTGCACCGGAGAATGAAGCTGAAAATATATACAGAAAACTGATGGTGGTATGCCACCCCCCTATAGCACCCGTAAGGGTCATCACGGGGTAAACTAAATAAAATAAAATAAATATAGGACACAAATGTTAAATTTTTAGTTATTGTGTTCTTTATGTGTTCATTAAAAAATTTAACAAATAATTCAGAAATATTTGAGTTATTTTGAGTTGATACAACCCCAAGAGCCTAGAAACTGATAGAAACCATATACATCTTCCAGATACTCATTATGCAAACCCCAAACTTCTCAAAAGCTGTAACCATTCCCATGCAGTCTCTACATAGGCCTTGTAACGAATACGACATACAGACGAAGTATAAATAGCTCCAAGCCTCTCAACGCCATCTGGCCCACCCGGAGAAGACCAACTGTAAAGTAGGCCACTTTGAGAAGCAGGTGTTTTAAACGTCGATTATTTTCCGTCTCTAGCTTTAAAAAAAAAGGGGGGGGGGGCGTGGGAATTCCAGCACCTTAGCTACCGTTATAAGTTATGCCTGTAGGCCCAGAGTTAGGCGCGCTGTGTTTAGGCGTGAGTTGAGGAATGGAGTTGCAAAGAGAACGTTCATCTGTCGCTCAGGCTGCTGCTGCAAGCTGCTGCTGCTGCTTTTCCCTGTCCTGAATCTCATCCATCCTAGCTCACGATAGGCTTGAGCCAGCAGACGAGGAATAATACAGTTAATAAATAATTAGCGCGAGCCCGTCACTCTCAGGCCTTGGAAAGGATGACTGGGCGGCGTGAATTATTAAGAAAAGGCTTCCGAGCCAAATAAATCCCATCTTCGAGCTTGCCATTGTTTCTGTACTACTCTTCCTGCCTGGCTGCTTGCTACCCCATGCTTCTATAGCCGACTTTACCACCCAACCACCCTCCCTATATCGCTTCATGCTAACAAGGATTTTAAAGGAGAAGTGAGGCGTAAGTCATGCTGAGCCGGATAGGCGCGCTGACTGGGAGACAAATGCCAGCATTTCCACACCAATCTCCAACACTCTTCTCTCACTTTTTTTTTTTGGAAGGGGGGGGGGGGTCCCCAATACCCACCCTCCCCAAACTGCGGTCATTGATGAGCTTCACTGACGGCATACATTTTTCATGCCAACTTGGGTGTGTGCAGGCCGGGGCTTTTCGCATTGGCTGTCCCCCTGATTTGGTGCAATCTCTTGCACGAGCCTTTCCAATCCTGCAGGCACTGCGCAGATAACTGTCACCCACGTCATATTTCACGCAGGAGTGTCCATTATATCTCCACATGGGGAAATGGAAAGCTCTGCTCCACACATAAATCGCGCATAAACGCCGCTGTTAATGTGACCTGCACACTATGTTCTTTTGTTTTATTTTATTGCGACAATTGCCGGCAGCGGTTCCCATGCTAAAGCCTGGCATGTCTGAACACGCCTGAGTTTTGACGTGGATTTAAACTGATATTTTAGGGACGGGTCCAGATCCTTGATGGGGAAAGAGAGAATTTTTGACATTGTATAGACTTGGTCATTAATTTTTTAATTTAGAAAAACTTTTTAAATATTTTACTTACCCCATTGGGAGAATCATCGCTCCTTTAGGGGGGTTGAATACCACCATTTTTCCATTTCTATTTTTCTGAATTTTGCTTCTAACACCGTGCAGAGGAGAAAGGGAAATGGGGAAGGGAAGGGGGATTTGTTGAGGAGGAGACACGGGTGCAGTGTCTCAAGTTTGGGCCATGTGCAGTCCCACAGGAGGTTAGGTTGCCAGACACCTCCAAGGTGCGGGTCAGAGACCCTCCTGACGCAGGCGAAAGGGAACTCCCAGGCGGGGATCGAACCTGATGGGACCTTTCGCTTAGCCGAGACATTACCTTATCGGCCACCACACCTCCCTGAGACTTGGTAATTAATTGAAATATCCGTAATAGTTCGCAGATTTTCGTACTAAATGCTTATTTTAAGCAGGGCTAATATTGACACGAATTTTTAGCGCGGGAAATATCCATGAACAATGATTTAACTACGGCAATATTGTAGGCACAAGCAGGCTACTACTGTATTACCAGATAACCACTAGAAATAACTGGTCCATATAATCAGCTAATAATGGCACGAATTTTCAGCTGGAAATATTAATTTTTGCAGGTCCAAGCAACATCTTTAAAAGTACCAGATAATCACAAAAATAGCTGGTCCATATTAAGCAGCTTATTGCCAAAAATTGCTAACCACTAATACAATTTAAACACCTTGTAGTATGCTACCATTTTAAAGTAGCCTCAGGTAAATCCATCTTACGTATTTCACACACTAGTCTCTAAATAACAATGTGTAATAATACCTAACTTACCGAATGCCAGCCACCAACCCGCAGTTGATTGACAGATATTAGAGGGTAGCAAGCCACAGCTCCATCCTCCCCTTCCCCCGCTGGGGAGGATCTGGTTCTACACCCTGAATTTGTGTGGATACGGTTTCTCAGACACAAACACCCCGCAGTTCCTTTGACCCATCCCGGAGGCCACCTGGGAAGCCTTCATTAGAGAGCAAATCTCATCAACACGGGACAAGCAGCCTAATTCTCCCTCTCCCCTCTCTCCACCCCTTGCAAGTTTCATAACTCCTCTCACAGCTTCATCAATCCCACTGGAAACTATTCACTCGCCAACGCGTGACTATTGTTTTAATTTCAACCCCCTCCCCCCATACCCCCTTTCAAGGCTATCCTTGTCATAATCCCATACTGTTACTAATAACCTTAGTTCCCCAACAAGACCTGGATTAGAAGCTCAGATTAGCCTTGTGGGAAGGTTCAAATTATTATTTTTTTTCAAAAGGATGTAGTACGAAATTACATTACTAGATGGCGCACAAGCGTCTCTGGACACTATTGCCGCCCTCAGTGGGAAGTAGTACTACATGCACGTTGGTGATGAGCCGTCACTGACAGAACCAGGGATGGAAAAAGAACCGCTTCCTTCCAAGAAGCGCTTCTTTTTTCCATGTGCAGGGATGGAAAAAGAACCGCTTCCTCCCAAAGAAGCGGTTCTTTTTCCATCCCTGGACAGAACAGTTTCGCATACTGGATGTTTCAACTTTTTTGTCCGATCAGTTAATCGGAAATATTGCACTAAGCTGCTCTTTTGTAAGCAGTGTATTCCACTTCAACCTAAGATTAGCAGGGAATATTCCCCATTCCTCCGACAAACCGGTTGCAAGTCACTGCTTACAAAGTAGCAGCTTATAGTGCAGTATTTCCGATAACTGTTCGGACAAAAAAGTTGAAACACCCTGTGTATTCTATACTAGCAGGCGTAACTGAAGCAGTGGTGGCGGAGGGGATATGGTATCCGACTGCTAATCGGGAGGTCCTGGGTTTGATCCCCGGGGCCGGCAACCCTAACCGTGGTTTTCTGTGGTTTCCCACGGTCCCTCCAGGTAAATGCCGGGGTTGTTTCCTAAAATAATAGGCCACAGCCGCTTCCTTCCGTCCCTATCCTATCCCCAAAAGCGAAGTAAAAATGCAAAAAAAGAGTTCCAGTCAAAACAAAAAAACTCCCCCTAAAGAGCCGCCCGGCTGATAACGGGGTATGATATTATTATTATTATTACTAGCAGGCGTTGCTCGGGTTATGAAATTCTTTGCATGAATCGATGTATCGATGCTACATCCGGGGTTCCTGCTTTTCTGCCACTTCGCCTCCTGCGGCCAAGGATGACCTCGAAGGTCAAATCCAATGTGCTAAAAACCTTCCCCGTTAAAAACTACCCCTAATGATCCCCCTGGGGCATATGTCGAGGCCTCCGTATTGATTTGCATCGGGAACGTACAGACATACGTTTGGAAATATTAGATAAGATGAGCGGTTGTTATGATGTCAACATCAAAGAGTGAGCTTTTTTCCCCCCAGATTTTTTGGGGGTTTCATCTGAGAAACCCTGCAGCATTGATTAAGCGAAGGATGAAAACGAGAGAAAAGGAGGAAGGCGGGTGGTAAGGTGTAGAGGGGGGGGTAGGTCGATAGGCAGAGTTTACTTGGGGATGAGAAGGCCTCGGGATTTTCGCTGGCTCGTCCGTCCCCTCCATACGATTGAGGCCGTAACAAATGACGAGCTACCCTTATCGATAGAAATCCGAGCTGAATCTGGCGGGATTTTCCCGGCGGGAATAATCGTCGCCGCTCTTTCCTTGCTACCTACGTCCACAAATCACAGGGACAGAGTTAGTTGATGATGCCCCCCTCTTCCGCGCGCCATCTTCCATTTCCATTCCTCCTTCTCCTCCTTCCCCTCCCTATTCCCTCAACTCCACACTGCTGATGTGATTGGAGGTGCGGCCAGAGCGAAATTAGCGTCATGCATTCGTTACACTCGGGGAATTGCCACTTGTCAGCAGTGCACGCCAACTTAGACCGGAATATTCTATTAGGAAGTAAATGTTATTGGCATGTGACAGTATGATTGCTTGTGAAGGATTACTTCTCATGCGAATTTTTTGGGTAGGTCAAGGACCGTAATTAGGGTTTAGGATGATACATTTTTTTAAATGCGGTGTTTCTTGTTGGGTGCCGCCATGTTTGGTACATTATGTTGATGTAAAAGAGAGAAAGAAATGTAATGTGCGCTCTAAAAACATTTGAGTTAGAATTCGCTAAAATAAAGCATTTCCAGTTTGAAGGTTATTAAAGTGGAAATTGACTCAATTTGAATTAAATTATTTTCAGTAATTTTAAATGCAAAAGTCTTTAAGTTGAGGGAAATTAGCTCATATATTTTTAGAGTGCTTTACCTAAATACACACCCAGCCAATTTTTGCTGTTAGTAAAATTATTTTGTATAGTGCTGCACAAACGATACTTTTGCTACCTACATTGTTGATATTTCTGAAACATTTGAAATAGCATGACTATAATTAGCGATCTGTTGCCAGACCACATTTGGAGAAAACCGCGTTGACAGCAACACTCAGTTGGAAATGCTGCTGTTGACGGTATTTAATAGCAGATAACGAGCGAGTTTAATCCCAGCTGTCATGGCCGCCTCGGGCTTTCGTTTTGTGGAGTCGTTGCTACAGGCAGACGAGTGCCTGTATGTCATGTCCTTGCGATATACGTTTAGCCTGCATGAGACGAGACGTAGCAGATTTCAGATATGGTTGCTTTTTCAGTCTAACAAGGCTGCGCTGACCTCCACTGCATTTCGCTGAACTCACGTACATAACCCAATTTTTGTTTAGAAAACAGAGAGAGTAAAAGTCAACAAGTCGTAACATCGAATTTATTATATTCTTTTGCTACAGCTACGAATTTTTCAGAGTGCTAATTCACCTTGGCTGCATGAAGTTGTTTCCTCGTTCCACCTCCGGAGAAAGTATTTCAACCACATCTTTATCGCTTTGGTCCAGGCCTTCATGGTCCAATCATTCATCAGGCTGTACTGGTCAGGTCAATCGATTGGCATGTACTGGGGGATTTTTATCTATGCCGTACATCGTGTAATAGGACCATAACTCAGCTGAATGCGGGGACGTTATTTGCGCGCCATGCAGTCTACCTTCGCTTAAGCCATTCTCGTTCTCTTCCTTTTTCATCTGGTATTTGTGGCTGTCTAGCACCCTTTTCAGCCTCCCAAGAATATCACCATCATGCAACAATATTATGGCCTGATAGATCCATACCTCCTCACAACTCGTGATGACTACAGAATTACCGTATATTTTTTTCATTACCCCACAGGGGGAGCTATCTACTCCTTAGGGGGGGGGGGTGGATTACCACCATTGGTAGTTATTTGGAGCGGGTTAAAAGAATCTTATTCATTACTCCAAGGGTTGGTAGGAGGGGATGTGCAAAGTGCATGTGCGCTGTCGTTGAGTGGTCATTTTGTGAACTCCCCCGGGTGGATTAGTCTTTAGGAAATTTCCACCCAAAATGAAGCCAGAGATGGCCCAACTCTGCACGGATAAAGGTGGGAACCCCGGGACCTTCATATCCGTGGGCGCACGCGGTTACCGCGACGCCACTTCATCTCCCTAGAACTACAGTATTAGGGAGATTATGTTGTATTCCCTTTGAAACTTGAGCAATATGTTGTCTTAATCTTTCCATCTGAGAAAGATTGTTGTCAAGCTTGTAAATTAATAAGTTAACTTTACATTACAATAGGAAATCTGGCAATCCAATCCAAATGTATTATCATGTTTCCAATACTGTACACGTCGTACAGTACATCACATACGTATCACGACGAATTAGTTTACATATTTTCAATAAAATATTGAAACTTAACAAGTCATCATGCACACAATTTTCCTTTCTAAATAATTAATGATAGTCTTATCGTAGCAAAAATTACATGGAAAAATGCAACACATCATCTTCGACATGTAAAAGAATACTACATTTCTCAATGGCAACTTCTCAAGTTTCCCACTCAGTCGAATCACGGTTTATCCTGCATTTATTACTATGCATAGAAAGGAAGCACTTACAGTAACCCAAGTTGCCTTAGTGAAAAAAATCTCTCAGCAAAAACGTTGAAGCGAGACTCTTGGTACAGTACGTATAGGACTCAAAATTTTCCGCATTCCGATTGGAAGGGTATAGCTTGAAGAGGACAGGAGGGCAGAAGGAGAAGAGGAAAAAAAAAGTTTCAAAAAGAGGCGGACGAGATGAAAACAGGCCATCGTTTCTTGACGGTAAAATGCCTCTCGTTCAGTGCTCTTGACGCGAAGGAGGAAATGAGCAACGACTGTCGCAAACTCCAGGCTAAGGGACAAAAAGCACCAGGCCTCTGCTTGACAGTAATAGGATTTGGCCAGAGCTTCGCCTGACACTTGCAAGAAAGAGAAGGAAGACGCTCCCAACTACTTCTTCGCTCTTATTCCTTCTTCTCCAGACTCATCTCCTCACTGCTTATTAATCCATTCTCGAGATGGAAGCCAACAGTTTGCTTCCTTTCATTATCGTCCCTGAACACTAGTGCCTCTTACCATTAAGTGATCACAAAATCTCATATTCTGCTTCAGAAGCAGCATTGAGTCAAAGAGGATGCTACTTCACTCTAGGGTGAAGCAAAATAAGAGCGATTATGGCAAACACTCTTGAATGTGAGAGTCGAGCGCATAAAATGACGCACATGTGTAATGCACAGTAATGCAAAACTGCAGCTGTTGACTACTGTGCAACTGTGTTGCAATACCAATGCTGGACACGCATTTTTCATTCCACTTGGCGGGGTAGGAGGCCATTAGCGCCTCTGACAACACCAATTGGAACCCGTAAAAATAATAAAAAAAATGTCCCATGATTCATTGCTGGTCATGTGACACTGTCATGTCATGGTGTTCAGGTTTTTTTTTGTTTGGGGGGGGGGGGGAGAGCGACTGAGGCATAGTTGCAGGACTCTTATAGTTAACTTATAAAGATAATACAGTATTTTATAACAGAAGTCTGACATTTTTGAAACAAATCTAGTATATCCGTAAAAAAAAACTCAATACTTTTCGGCGGTATACTGCATTTGCCTTCTAGACTTTTAACTAGTGCAGAACAGTGTTCTTTTTACATGGATGAACCGGATCTAAATGGAATGCCTAAATTTCATATTTCAAATGGTGAGATTATTTCTTATTCTGTGTAGTACACAAAAGCAACACTTTCATGTTCGAATGAAAATGAAGCGATTCAGTTTTTTAAGAGGCTTTACACAGTTTACAGCGTGCTTTACAGAAAAGAACTGTTTTGGACTACACCGGTATTCCTGATCCACCCAGAGTGACCTCTTAGTTGACTGAAGTTGCAGTTTTGAGATTTGAGGATTTACCATACTATTCGAAAGCAGGTCAGGGCTGGTAAAAATGTACCATTAAAAATCTGAAATTAATATTTTAGTTTAAAATTATCTGACCAAATAACTGTACTTCCAGGCTGTACTTTACACTGCGAAAAAGCTGGAATTTTTAATACTTGTACACTAAAGCCTATCCCCTGTTAAGACTAACCATTTTATTGGGCCAACGAATTAATAAGGCAAACGCAGTCAATGTCAATGCTGCCGTTGAAACTATATCAACAAAATATCGAACCCAAAACCTCCCCTAGTGGAATTTGCGGAGCAATTCATACGCAATGTAAAATATGCGACAAACCACACTGGCCGAGTTACATCCGCGCCATTGGAACTTGACCGTGTTTTTATTTAGTTTCCCTCTCCAATGGGGATATTTTTTTCCACTGAGCCCAAACAGGTTTTGAACACTCGGTTCATTTACTCCAACATTCTGCTCGGAATTTTTATAACGGTTATTCCTCTGCTCGTGCGGACACTAAATAGTTTTTTTTTTTTTTTTCAAAAAATTTAATTATTAGAGAGCTGTCTGTCTGACAGCACCCATGTGACAAACGCCGCAATGTAAGGGGTGCCAATAGACAAGTGAGCATATAATGTGGGTCGGAAGAAGACGGTAAAAAAGATTTCTCCCTAATATTGAAGCCATGAATCTTGGTGATAGATGCACTTGTGGGTGAAGATCCGTCCGAGTCCGGGGATTTTTGAGGGAGCGACGACTCCCAGTGAGGAAGGGAAGGGTGGCTTCCTAAGCTGCCAAAAAGAGACGAAAAGGGATGATGGGAAGTGGGTAGGAAGTTGATGGCTGCGCTTCCTGCCTGCATGGTCTCCATCCCCCAATAGCTGCCTGCCTGCCTGCCTCACCATACCTTCATCCACAGACCATCTTTCGTCTCTTCCTAGTCAACGTCACTCCACTTTTTGTCCCCCTCGATGTCCTGTCCGCTTGAAAAGAAGGTTGCCAAGGGACTGGGGTACTTCTTATTCCTTGGCTGCGTATCTTTCAGGACTATACTGCATTGCCAAATATTTCAGTGTAGGGAAGACCGGGGCATAGTGGTCCACTTTTGTACAGTTGAATTTTTATCAGAGTTCCTGTTATAGCTACACACCCAATATTTTCCGGCATGGTGGAGGTACTCATTGGTAATATATACGTCATTAATATATTCACAGGCAATGCCATCCCACTGGCTTAAAGTTTAAGAAGCTGCCATATGCAAATGGACCACTGTACCACGATGCCTGGGGCAATGTGGTCCGGCAGTGCTTGGGACCCCTAATTCAACAAGAAGTATAATTTATATTTTATCGTACATCTAGTCCCTCTCAATAGATGTGAAATAATAAAAAGAGACTTCTGTTACTGCAACCTGCGGACACAAGTGAAACATCGTTTCTCTCCTGAAAGTAGACTTTGTCCTGCCACATCCTTTGGCCCAGGAACTTGATTTCATACTAGTGTCTGTCAAAACCATTAGCATACGTAAACCTACGATGACATTAATTACTGTACAGAGGCAAAAGGGTCGTCCACAAAGAGGTGCACACTGGTCCATGGACCAGTTTGCCCCAGAGGGCAGCAACTGACAAAATGTTATGACTCATAGCTTCCATCGAAAATGGCGCTTTCCACATTTCCAGCATTTATGGAAAAAGGATGATACTATCCAACAAAATTTTTATATCAGGATCATACCCAGCATTACTTCACTACCCTTCAAATAGATTTCCCCTGATACAGCAGGAACGCAGGCATCTCTGAGGTGGCTGTCATGTTGGCATGTAGCACAATAGTGACTTGTTTCACGAGGTACCAGATAAAGATGTTATTCCGGCTTCTTATATTTTTAAAATAGAAAGGACCACTGTGCCCCCTCTCCCCTACGTTAAATCCAGACGATGGATTAGAGGCAAAAAAAAAGCTGCATCCTGGGACGAGTTATACCAATTTCTGTTTTGTGAGAGTTGACCGCATAAGGTCATCCCTCTGACCCCGCAAGGTCACACAAGGTCGTGGGCGTAGTCCAATAATATACAACGGGTACGGGGCAACAGTTTATTAGACTGGCCTACTTCCCGGCCACAGCACAACTGAATTATACGTCCCCAGCTCCCCCTAGGTCCGCGCGCATGCGCCACTCCAGCCCTCTAGTGACGGACGTCACAGTTTAAAAGACTGGAACAACATTCATGGCGGTATCGACGAGTACGATTAGTCACATGAGCTAGCTGCTGTTTTATTTCAGAGTCCCAAATGACCGCTAAGCCGGCAACGTTTTGCTGTCAAGTTACAGCCATCCAACCCCNCCCCCCCCCCCCCCCCCTCCTCTTGGCTTAATGAAACAGTCGGAGGCTGTGGCGCTTTCCGCGTCATCAAGTAATAACACGGAAAATCCTGCGCTAAAAGGTTTCCAAATTCACCTGAGAGACGAAATCCGGTTAGGTCTAATATCGATTCGGTTCCGAGTTTTCTTTTTGTAACATTTGTGGAGGTAGCAGATATAACTGTAGGCGAGTCGAATTCAGAGAGATGGACTAGTGAGATGAAGTCCGACGGGACTTCGAACACGTTTCGAACTTGTTTTTGAATACCAATTGTGACAGAAGCTTTTAGTTCGCCCTATATAGTCTGGGACTAGCTTAGTCCACACTAATCCCAGGACTAGCAACATGTTTCTGAATAAGACCATACATGACTGTCGTTTCTGCTTATTCAAAGCTCTTTGAGAATCCGCGGTTGGATTGGATTCCTAATTCCAGTAGTAGTGATTAAGAATAAAAATTGTGGTCTATTGACCCCATATATTGTGAAATCACATTCAACTTCAAACCTTTTGACCTTACAGCAAGGCATCCAGCAAACTTGATCCCATACTTATTTATTAAAATCCTCTTCCAAAAATGAGCAGACTGGGCATTATCGAGCGCACTGAGCTGAACAATATGAGCTAACGTTAGTTAAGTAGGCCCCGGGTGTGGGGTGCTTGGCATGTAAGAGGTGGCAGCTGCATATATAAGCGGCGTCCAACGGTGGACATATAGGCAATTGTTAGCCGTTGCCTACGTACATGGGCTGCCAACGTAAATCAAGGCAAAGGCTGCAGGAACCGGCCTTATTGAATGCGGGGCCTGACGTAAATAGAGAGCTTTTTAGCCCCGGTTTAGCCTTTCCCACCGGACCATAAATTAGGCATCGGATAGGATGGCTTGTAGGAGAGAGGGTTAGTGGTTGTGGATTCTTTCCGGGAGCTGTGTGGTTTGGGGATGCTGCGGATTCGTGTTAATCAAGAGAGTTGCATGGCTGCTGGTGCCTTTGAGAGAGAGCTTCCTTGTGTTGCGGACTGCGCAGTCTTTATATGCCCCTATATAGGCTTTTCCTCCCAGCCATCCCCCTGACTAGTTCCCCCGTCAGATTTCGCACAATTTCACATATCGAATCGATCCGCGTGCACCATTCCTGTGCTTTACAAGGAATTTTCTAGAGCAAACTCGGAAGAAGCATGCTTAATTAAAACTAACTCGGGAAAGAACTCGCGACGCATTCCACATTTGGGAGACGTTGTCACGTCCCGTCGAGTGGGGGTTACAAAAAAAAAAAAAGTCGAAACCCGGCTGGAAGAATCTGCGGCGAACAACTACTCAGCAACTATTCACGTCAGCTCCTGAGTCGACAGCGAACTTGGGTGTTGTAATGCACATACGGATTATGATTGGAATTTTCCGATATTACCTCAATCACATGCTTGCAATTGGCTATAGAGCTGAGATTCCCGAATACCCGGGCTCCAAGAGTAATTTTGGAGTTTAATTTGCATAACCTCAAGGTGGTGCGGATATTGACCAGGAAAACTTTTTCCATTGTAGGAATTTCGAACCTTGGCAACAGTTGTGGCTCCAGGGGAAGGGAAGGCAAGGGAGCAAGCAAAATGGGCCGGAATATTAATAACCACAATGATGTTGGCGATGATGGGGTGGTGGAAGTAGTACATGGCACGTACGTTGCAGACTCCAGATTTGTTTCCATGTCTGGCAGAGCTGGGGAAACAAGGCGAGTAGAAGTAGGTAGTAAAAGTTTAAACCCCTAGAGGCGGTGGGTAGGAATTTATTCGAGGTCGTAATGGCTTTAATGCCGGGCCATCAACTCGGCGACCATCTCAAACACTAGAAATCTCGGCCCGACCGAATATCAGGCCCCTATCTGCCCTCCCCACCGTTTATATTAAAATACTTAAATACGGCCAGAGAGGAGGCCACTAGAAAAAAATGTCTTTATTACTTACACAGATCGAGGGCGGGAAGATGGAGTTGGTGCTGGGCGCAATTGAATATCATGTCGCATAAAACGCTTGTTTGAATAAAGGATGAGCTGTATAATGCAGCGTCTAATCTCTCCCTGGTTACAATATGTGCCTCGTAATTTTTACCCCCCTCAAAAAAACCCTACCAACTTTTACCCCTCCCTATCCTGAGGACTTCTTTACGGGTTTCTTATATTTTTTCTATCCCCCCCTTTGGGTTTTATGGGCTGGGAAACGATTGAAGGCGCTCCTTGCCTTTGGCTCCTTCAAGGGACCAAAGGATTGATAAATCATCTTTAAGGGACTGGCAAAGGCGGCAAAATGCATAAACTCCATCGTTGCGATCGCGAATAAGTAAGAATAAACCAATGCCCCCTATCTTGAAACGGTTTCATTTATTTAATTTTTCGGGTGACTTCGGAAGGAGGGGTTGTAAAACGACGCTTTTAACCTGCACTGCAGACATAGTTGGTAATAGCTGGTGATGTATAAAGGAGCTGGAGTTTGAGTTTGAGGATCAAAAGCAGGGGGGGAATTAGAGTTGTGCACTCTGGCAAAGTTTGGCCAAAGCTGCATGGATTTGTCGTCACGTCTCTTTTCAAGAAGTAGAAGAGGGATTGTAGCGTGCTCCATTTCAAGATGGTTCAGGGAGCTATCTGAGGAGCCCAGGGGGTACGGCAAGGGGATGCCAACGACGACTTACACACTAATCGGGGGGAGCTCGTTCCGGGTCGGAGGTCACGTGGCCTCCAGCCCTGGCCTCGACGCTCGTCACGCCCTCTGGATTCCTCATCTCTTCAAAGGACCCGGAGGTGTCTTTATATTTCCCCATTCGGGGATAGACCCACATTTTTAGGCTGCATATGCGAATACACAACCCGCACTTGGGTCATACTTCATGTATTTTAATGGGCATATAGCTGGTCTTTAAAAGCACACTAACTTGCTGCTGGTAGTCATTTTATGGCGGTACTTGGTTTGCATGTAATGTGTTTTTTTCGGATCTTATGTGCACAGCGTCGCTTACTTTGTAAGAGGGGCTAATATGGTTTCCGTGTGGAAATAATGATAGGAGAAAAAATTAATTCATTGCGTGCGGAGGAAAGGCAGGAAAAGTGGTTCATGGGAGGTGAAATTGAAAATTTCTGACAGCCTTTGATTCGGAACGTTTATAGAAGCTCACGGGTTATAGGGTAAATGGCAGCGACAAGGGATTGAGTAATTATATTTTAATATGCAGTTAATTACCTTGGCAAACATTTTGAGAATACATTCCGCGTACTGTACATTTTTGCTGTTAGGTATCCGCATTGCTGTTTAAGTGATGTTAGGGGCTGAAAATTGAGGACAACGCGATCTCGCTAAGCGAATTCCACTGTAATTGAGAGACTCATCTGAGATCATGTCCCGCTTCAAGAAGAATTACTGTAGCAAGGGTTTTTTTTCGTTGTTGTATTTTCCGGACTTGGAAGGTAGAAACTTTTTGGTTTGGACTGCTGGGAACTGCATTCACAGCGCTGTCCCGAGTTACTTCTCCATCATGCGAAAAGTCCACACTTGGAACAAAGTTGTAAATTATCGAACGGCTGTTGCTGGGGCTAAGCCTCTCTCTCCCTCTCTACCTATTTCTCTCTCCCGTGTCTCCTTCCATCTCTCGTTCACGCACAAACCACATCGATTACCTGGTCTCCAGTACGTTACTTTTCAAATAATTATGTTTATTACACATAAATCGGAGCTACGTGTTAATTTGCAATTTTAATTATATCTGCTTCAAGCATGTTTCTTGAGAGCAATTATAGTAAGAGCTGGGTGAGACTGGGGCCATTTTGTTAAAATAGCTGAAATATAACCAAAAATAAACAATATCACGAATTTATGAATTCTTGACAATTGAGACATATTTTGTATGTCACTATACGCTGCGGTTCTATAGCTCTGAGACGGTGTTTTTCAGCACTGAATGTGACTCCCGGGGCCCGCCCTCATGTATAGCTAGGGGAAACCGCACCTTCCCGATAGTAATCTTGATCTATTATAGATCTTGGATCGTAATAGCCTGCCGGGGTCTGTGTATCTTCCTTTCCAATATTGTCTTTCAGCCTAATATTGACATTCAATTTTTGGGAAAGCTCTTGATATTAACCATTCGAAAGTAACTGTTTATAAATAAGCAGTTTAGTCCCTAGAACTAACTGCTATTGGAACGAACTGTGTAACCATTGTTATCATTTGTATTTGACTGCGAGGCAGCCGCTGTCTCTATTTGACGGCGTGCCAGATATCACCTTCCGCACTGTTTCAGTTAGATGCTTCCTGTGATGGGGCTGGAGGTGTACCAGACGACCCAACGTCTTGTCCATGTTCCTGCTCTGCTAACTAAGGCAGTTCTGGAGTGGTACATCAACCACACCTCCGTACAAGGTGCTTTCCGGGACTGTGACATATTCACTGCGACAGTAATAGTTAAATTCTCAGTATAAGCTCCGTCGGGACATGGCGGCGATCAAGCAGACCACTACAGTTGGGGACTAGATCCATCGATTTCAGTCCCTGCTGAACCAGGCGGACACCATGGAGCCAGTGGACCAAGTGTTTTATTTTTCATTAGGTCTGAAGATCCATGTGAAACTTGAAGTGCATTACCGTGCCCCAAAGAGTTTGGAGGAGGCTATGGTTATAGCCCATCAATACTCCGAGGCAAGAGCGCAGGGGAGTACCGGTCGACTCCAGTGCACCGTTTCATTCCGATTATTCAACGAGCAACAACAAGTCCCATAGTCAACAACCCGGTTGTTGAGCCGATGCGGATGTGAGCCATGGAGTCAACGTCGTTTTCAATGGTACGTGAGTACAAGTGCTTGAATTGATATAGGGAGATTTGAAATGAGATGTACCGGTAAAGTGTGAGACTATTCCTTTGGAACGCAGTTTGTTAAGGATTGATTGGTTAATGGCCCTACGCCTATATGATTTGGGGTGTCCCATGCCTTGTAGTAAGAAGGGAATGAAATGAGATGGAACTGCCATTGACCATATCATAGAAATGGGGTTGAATCACACCGAATTTTTGAGGCTGATAAAATATTTGCTCTAATTAGTAAGGCACATTTAATAATCATGTACAAAATCACTGTTAGCACAGGTGCTTTCCGACTGTTTTTTCCTGCATGATACAGTATATTATGCAGTGTACAGTACAGTGGTGTGAGACAGGACTCCACGGTTTAATAGTTTGTTTCGGAGAGGCTATTCTGGTTGTTGGCTACGAGGTTGGAGATGTCCTCTTCAGGGCATCCTCAGACTGATGACTGGCAGACCTTAGCGAGGGAATTGCGTGTTGGGTGTTTTTGCAGTACCTGTAAGATGGAGTGGGACAGTAACTGTAAGTTCAGTTGTTTGGTGTTTTCATACAACAACGCGGTTATGTCTGGTTATGTCTCATTGTTGGGCTCAAAATATTCTACCTCACAATAATACAGTTGATGCCTCGATATTTCACATTATTCAGGTGTTATCACCAGTGTCCTACTGTTTAAATATACTGTACATGTGGGGTTAAAGGTACGCTCAGTAGTTCATGTTTCCTATATTAAATTTGATTCCATATCCGATCCGGATATGCAGGATCCTGCTGTACTATATTGTTCAAAAAATAAAGACTATATTGAAATTCGCTTCATTGAAAAATTGCCTGAAACTTTTTTGCAGTATAGTGCCTCTACACTACCATTGCATAATATACAAAAGAGTGAACCTTGGGTGTAAAGTTGAAAAGATTGTGAAGGGAAAATATGTCAAAGGGGAACCATTTTTCTTGGCTAAATGGTACGGTTACCCAGTCCATGATTGCCCCTGGGACCTGCACAAAAATGTGAAAAAATATCTGAATTACTGAATAGTTGGGATAAATCTGAAAAAGACTCAAAGGTGAATTAAAATGATGGTTGGTTTGCAGCCATCTTTGAACTATTTTGGGTTTGTTATACGCTAGTGCTTCTCGTATTTTAGAGGACGGCGAGTAAACCCCATTTTGAGTATATTTCACTAACTAAAGGAAAGATTAGTTCCAGCCTGTTTGATGATCAATAGGATACGGACTTCGGAAGTGGTTGACTGTATTACCGATCCTCTGACAACGAAAATTTGGGACTTCCGATGCATTAGTAATCCTACACATGCATAAGAAGTACCAGTAATCGGGGGGAAATCTTTGTTCCTTAAAGAGTTGTTAGAGGTAGCTCTTAACGTCCACATAAAGAGGCTGATCAGGTTTTTGCTCTGAGGCCTTAACTACTACGTAAGAAATATTTACATATTGGATGGCCAATGTTTCATATAGCCTCCCCGGTTCAGAAAGTAAGCGACAAGGTTGGCCTTCTCTTATCTGTTTCTTAGAAGACTGTTGTTATTGAATTGAAAACTGCAATTGATAAAAAGGAAACTGAAGAATCTATACGCACCGTCATAGCCGGAACTATATGTGACACTGGGTCTATAATTGCGTTACAGATGGAAATGAAGTAGATGGAAGAGAGGAGGAAGAGGGAGACGAGATGGGGAGGGGGATTGGGACACAAAGGTTGTCAGGTCCAAGGGATCGTTTCAATATTTACCCGTGGAGCTGGAGGGAAGACCTTAAATAAAGTATGCGAGTTCCGGAGAAACTAGAGTGGATGGAAGGAGGCAGGGAGGAAGTGGGAGGAATGGGGGGTTCTACCAGGATGAATCTCCTTTGGAACGCTCTTACCTACAATGCAGTTAATGTTTTTAGTGTGTGCTGAGTGTACTTGCTGATTGCAGAGTGCCCCCTGACACCGTTAGAAATTCATACAACAAGAAAGAAGGAAGAAAGCAGTTCAACTTTCAATTATGTCTGCTCCTCCTCCTTCCTTTGCTATCCTGTCGACGTGCTTGTCTTGTTTTGTTGTAGCTGCTTTTTAGAGCAGGTCACATATACCTGAAGAACCGCAGGGTCAAAGCGGGACGAGTAGATATGTTTGTTGGTGGAGTTAATTATGGCATATTGAAATGTACGCATGCAATATGGAGTCAACGTCAGGTTTTGCATCATCCCCGCAGTGCAACAGCCAGGTTTCAGGGGAGTGTAAAAGCTGTGCCACTCTTGGTGGTACAGTACAGGGAAGTGTCATCGTTTCTGATGGTGGACTAGAATATTCATAAAACCAAGTAATGCACTTTCATCCAACTCCTGGCCGATGGATTTTTTCGTTTATATTTCAAAATAATACTCAACTTTCAATTGTAACGTCATCACAACTCGCCGCACGTTTGAGTACACAATCTCGGATTATTCAAGCAACGACCCACTAACTGCCGGTAACATCAAATAGCAATATTAGAAGTGCAGCTTTTCATCATGATGGCCCCGAAGGAAAATGTCAAGGCTCGTTTTCCCTAAAAATTCATGCAATAAAAATATGTATAAATTTATCATTATCATAAGTAACTTTCCGAAGCACAACAGAGGACTTCATGTATTAAAGAAATGCATTATACAGATTGTTTCTTACGGTCGGCAGCGTATTCCTTGGCCCAAAACATGTCAAAAATGTAGGAGTTATTGCGTCGTTTAGAGTTCAGGTGCTAGATTCATAATGAGACATTCACGTGTGAAATGACATAATAGGATATATAGTAGAAAACATAGCAGCCACACTTGTTTGCAGCAACAGCACGTTAATATCTCTCTAGGCCCACTTTGTTATGCTTCTTTAGACTGATATAGAGCATAAGCCTATGGAAACAAATTAGATTCGAGCCTGGTGGAAATGGAAGCTAGAAAGCGGAATGATTAGATTGGGGAGGTGGGATGAGGTTGGGATGGGTGGAGCAAGAGGTGGGGAGGATAGGCTGGGGAGGGGTGGTTAGGTTGGACGAGCAAAAGGGTCTGGAAAGAGAGCAAGTACAGTGGTAGTTGGGTTGGTATATAGTGGAGGAAATATGGAGGAGGTCTAATGGGGCTTGGGACGAGGCCGCTTCCGCTCCAAGAGGCCCGGCTCTGGCCAGGAAGCATCACTTATGTCCTTCCTCTCTCCCTCATCCATTTCACCCCCCCCCCCACTCTCCCATTCTCCTTTTCTCCTCTGTTCTCTCTCTGGGAGCCACCATAGCACATGCACACACACAAAAAAAGACATGAGCCCGGGCCAAGTGGCGCAAAAATGAAGTGTGCTCCCCCCCTCCTAGACCCTTCCCAAATTCTATCTCCTTACCAGGGCCATCCCGAAGATCTGCCCGAGACACCCGACACATTTCTCATCCGAATGCAAACTTTCCCGTGCCAACCGACTCCCTCCGATTATTACTCAGCATTGTTCAGACCCTTATCGATCTCATCATGTGGTTCCAACATCGTGGTGCGAAACACTAGGCCATGATGTTTGAACCACATTCAAGTGGACCTTGTATCCAAGAATTTGTAATAAGCAGGTAATATTTTTAAACAACAAAAAATGATTGAATCTACTTGTATAAAATTGCAGGCGCTAGCTTTTGTTACTGTGTCATTTCTTTCGATAACACGAGTTGTGCTTTGGGAGTTGGGGGGAAACCTCCCACTCCTTTTTTAATGGCACACTCAAATTGTTTATGCCCTCGTCACAACTTCATTTAATGGCAGGGGAAAAGGGAAACCTAGCGCTGAGGCGGGTTGAAAATCACAGTTAGCCTGTCAGGGAAAATATGCCTCTATTAAGTCGAAGTTCCAGCTTTTCTTGACTTCGCCTCATCATGTAAGTAGCTCCAGGTAATTATTTCCAGCCTAAAATCGTAGGCATCGCAAAATAGCCGTTTGGCTATAAAACGAGGCCAATCAGTTACACTTAGCTTGTTCACAGCTCATTTGGTTCGCAAATCAAGGCCTGCTTCAGAAGGGACCGCAGACAGTGGCAATATCAACAATAATACTGATAATAATTGACTGTCGGTGATTTGCGCGACTGTATTCATGCAATGCTGTCGGCAAATGATGGTGATGGACCCCGAGTTATGTTCTTAATGACGCAATAAAATTCTCATTTCCCTGCCAGCTAATGCATTCGCGCTTAATGGTGTAATGCCAGCCCATATCACTGGGAACTGTTTATTCAGAAAATAGTTGTGTTATTGGAGCAAAAAATTTTTTTTTTTTAATGCGGAAAGCTGAGCACTGGAAGCTCGCGAGAGGGAATTGATCCGACCCATTTTGCTGAATTCGTTTGTTGGAAGAAGCAGTTGGTCGGATTGTCCGGAAGCGCGTTGGCAGCAGTATCTCATCCCCGCTTAAGCCATCTCTCTTTTTGCGGCGCAAATTCCTTAATGCCCACTTAATTCCCTTGGCCTCATTATCTGCAGGCAAGAGTCCAATCAAAGCATTCAGCATGCTGGAAACCCAACGGATGGTAAGAGAGGCTGGAGGGGTTAGGGGTGGTGGGGGTGCTCAAATGGCATCCAGGATTCGGTCCGTGCCAAACAGCCAACTATTTCCCCAGGCTCCGGAGATTCATTGCCTTCCGCTGCCAATATCTGTCCACAAAATTATGGCGCACCCTTCCTCCAATTTTCTCCCGGTAATTGCCGCCCTTGTCCATTTTGCACTGCTTCTGGAACTGAAAATTGTTTGCAAAGTGACTGTCACTTCTGGCGCTTCAGGCTGGGCTCACCTTTCATTCTCAGGGACGCCATTTGCTGGCATTCAAACGGTCTATTGGCACATGCAATATGTCAGGATGACAAGTTGGAGAGGGGGGAATCCAATGCCATTTTCATTACATGCTTTTAGGCCAGTAATTACAGAAAAATACGTTGCTGTCGCTGTAATGCAAAAGCAATTAAAAGTGTTTACATGCGTTCTGCAGGACAAATCGGGGCTTTTCATTTACCGGGTTTTGGGAGTTCAAAGTGTGTTGGTTGAATAGTTTTGCGGAGCTATGGTGATGGCACGCACTATGCAGTACAGTTGACACTGTCAATGCCACCTTATTCGAGGTTGAAAATTCTGGTGGTTCCTGACAGGAATTGTCAGTGGTTGATTGCAATCATGGTGGTAGAGTTTAAGGGGGATCGTGTGATGTGGCATCCATTCGCCGCCACCCCACTTTGTATATGGCGTAGATAGGTATGGTAGAGGCTACTTCGAAACGAAAACTATCCCATCATAATTGTCCTGGTATAGAATAGGCCTATAACCCAAATAAGTACAGAGTGGCACGAGAGTAATTAAAATCAGTTCTGATAAACATGGTCGCAGTTTTTACAATCACTGCGATTTCCTGTCACAAAATGCAAATTCCAGATGAACTCTATTATCTAAAGTTAATTAAGATTGAATATAACTGCGTATTATTTTCACACTTTCCTTGCTAAATTCGATAAATTCACGACTGTGAAGAATGCATAATAAATAATTATTATTGTCTGACTAATTTGGAATAATTGTGCAGTCCAAAAGCTCTTGTACAAAAATCGAATCCGCCCAATTTTTTGTGCAGAACAAAATAGTTCCTGTGGTTCGGTCACTAAGTTGTTTTTTATTTAGTTATAATTAAGAGTTGCTTTTAAGGGCAGAAAAATATATTGCAACTGCACTTGTTAGGTGGAATGTATCCGCATTGACGACTGATTGCAGTAAGGAGGGCCATCCTCCCTCCTTACTGCAATCAGTCGTCAATCCCGAAATTAATGGGTTCAACTCTTGACCTCTGATGGAATAGTTCCAAGTGAATGTTATGCTGATGTTGGTGGTGGTGATAAGGATCGTCGTTATGTAGCTAAACGCGCCATATCTCCTCCGATTGAATATTTATTGATAAGCACAATTGAAATACAAGTACATGGTGTAAAAGTCCAGCTAATATTAAAAATTGTGACGTCCCCACTAGATGGCAGGTTGTCTAGTGCTGGACCTGTGGGGAAGCTTGAAATTGTATAGTCAGTCGTGAGACAGCCTCGTGCGAGGATGGTTGTTGGCAACCTGTATGTAATTGGACCACGACCCTGAGTGACTGCGGGGTGAGGAGTAATGACCTAGAAAGGTCATATCTCACTTTCATTTTCCCCATGAACCACTTAATGAAAAGTAGCTTACCACCCTGGGCGCTACAAATTACGTAATTTCCTAAGACAAGCCGCCGCCGCCTGCCTTACCAAATTCTTATTGATTCGTAAGCTCCCTGTCTTGGTAGTCGTGACATCCATTACCCACGTTATATCTTGATAATTATGAAAGCCATGACGGTAAGTGGAAAAGGGAAAGGTAGATGTGAAACAAGTGGGCAGGTAGAAAGACAGAGTGTCTGGCATGCACTTAGTAGTGTGGCAGATGGGCACTCTTGGGCCTTTTGTTCCTGGCTGCAGGACTGGCTCAAGGGCAATCCGTCAGCCAGAATGGTGGGGAGGAAGGGGGTGGCGGGGAGACCTCCCACCACCCAACGCTCCCTTCCGCATTACCTTTGGGGGTTTTGCAGTACAAGAAGCCAACTGACAAATTGCTGCTCACCACAGATGCTGCCTCTCTTGCACCCCTCACCCCTTCCCCCTATTCATTCTCTCCTCACTTTACATTTCACGTCCATTAGACTTTACTTCAATCTGAAGGCTGCTATTTGATGTATCATTTTGTCCGTGTCAGTATAGGTTGTAAGCAGGAGAGAGGGAGAGAGAGAGAGGCCTTAATGCTTTCTCTATACAATAGGGCACTTTGGTTGGATTTGGAGTGAAGATGAACCATACACACAAAATGGGGCTTTTAACAAGGGAATGCATCATCTGATGAGGCTAGGTAGCGTTGGAAGAGGAGTGTTTTCTCACGAAACTTGATCAGGCGAAAGTGCCCTGTCAAAAGCATAAAGCCGGTGTTGAGGTGTATTCGTAGCCTGGGCTGAGCATATTCTATAAATAAAGGTTACCGTAGGGCAATGTGAAAATCCAATATCCTAGACCCCAATCATTGTAAAAGAGGGAGAGTTAATTCTCTAAGCATCATTTTAATTAACCGGCATTGCCCATGGCTTCACAATGCAAATGCGGCACTGTAGAGATCTGGATTGCGGTGGTCATTACAGTCTTGAAATGGCTTTTTATATGCCATGTAATTGTTACACACTAATTAAGCAATAGCTGTGCGGGCGTACAAATTGTTTAAATTTCCGGCGAGAAACTATATAGCCACGTGATAATTGAATCCCATAAATACACCGCTCCAGGATGGACATAGGGTGTTTCAACTTTTTTGTACGGAGAGTTATCGGAAAATTGCACGTAGCTGCTACTTTGTAAGCAGTGACTTGCAACCGGTGATTTATTGGAGGAATGGGAAATGGGGAAAAAGAGGGTCACACATCCCATGGTATGTGTGACCCTCTTTTTTCCCGGCTTGACCCTCAATTTTCAGCGGGCAGCACGCGTCTGCCACTTCAACCTGGAATATTCCCCGTTCCTCCGACAAATCACCGTTTGCAAGTCACTGCTTACAAAGTAGCAGGTACGCCGATAACTGTTCAGACAAAAAAGTTTAGACACCCTGTATTAAGCAATTTTATTCGGGATATTGTAAAGTTACACGTTTCATGCCATTTCCAAGTTTATTTATTATAATTTCCATTATGAAATGATCATAACCGCTATTATTATAACCCCAACTCTTGGCGCCTTTTTCAGCAGTGTTAGTGAAATGGTAAAAACCCTCAGAAAAATTATAATAAAAAAGCGTTGAGTTGACGTAAGTGTCAAGCGATATTTGAGAGCGCTTAGTAAATTTTGGTCTCAGAAATAATATCGGATTTCAGGACTCTCGCTTTGGAGTACGTTTGTGTTTGTGCACATGGAGAGGGATTAGCTCATATTTCTACCAAATTGCCCCGGTCGTTTTTTGTTCACCAACTCTTGTTTGCATGTGAACTTAAATGTAAACAGTGTTTGCGTTTCGTAATCCTGTTTTTCAAGCTGGTATGGAAACTATGTATTCGCATTCCGGTGGCCGAATTTTTATCCGAAAAAAAAAGAGTTTTCAGCGTTGATACACGAGAACCAGCTTTATTTCCAATGAAATGACGGACTTTTTACGCACATGCAAAAGGGGAACTATTGTGCAGAATTCCCCAAAAAATGCAAGTTTGGGCGCATGCGAACTTGAGCAAGAGAGAGAGAGGAGGGTTACAGATGTGTAGGTGCATTCTGGGGAGTGGGGAGCCATGGCGCAGGAGGCGTTCATCAGGGTAGAAATATGGAGCAATATTCAGGGGGATATTCCAGCGCGTGGGGAGCCTTCAAAGTACCTATTCCGCAAGACTGATGCCCCAAATTCGCTCCATTTTCATGTGATTACACCCGAATAGTGACTGACGATGAAGCTGCCTCCCAAGAAGCATCTGGGAATAATAGCCCAGCTAACTTTTCGCCTTTTCCCCAACTCTGGTGTCTCTGTCCTCAAATCTGGCCCAGCTTTTCCTTTTTTTTCCCAGCATGACCTCTCTCGGGTCACTGTCCCATCGATGACATTACCAATATTATATTTGTTCAGTGAGTCAATCCGTAACGAAGTGAGATGGCAAAGAGCAGGTGAAGTGAAGAGAGTCCTTGTTGGAGGAACAGCTTTGGTGGCTTTTTGCGGCTGGCTGTGGCACATTAGAGCGGATCCCAGGCCAGAAATGAGATTAGGGCCACCGTGGTGAGTCATGGGCCGCTGGGACGACGCCCTAGGGATCTTCCCCTGGCCCCCATGTCCAACTCGGTGGGGGTGGGGAACAGGCTGGTTGGGGGGGCGGGGGGGGGGGGG
>KZ538159.1:79453-110493 GCA_000934665.2 Catajapyx aquilonaris | reverse complement strand
GGGGGGGGGGGGTGTAGGTTGGGTTATTTACTGCACAACTCCTCATTGAAAAAGCAGGGCGTTGGGAGAGTTTTAATGGAGTTTCAAACCCTCTTCCAAACACACCCGCCATACCCTATCTTAGTTTCCCTCCCTGTCTTTGATTTTTCAAAAGAAGGGGGGGGGAGCCGCCATTGCCGGTGCTAGATGAGCTCTTTATGCCAGGATGAGCTCGAATCTTAGATACTTTCTGGAAATAATCGGGCCTGGAATATCTCGTGTAAATAAACGGCGCCAGAAGCAAATTAGGCTGAAAAATCAGTGGATTCTGCTCATTTTGGTCACGGTGCGTGATTGCAGGAGGCCCAAGATGGCCGCGCCCATGTGAGCGGCCATCTTGGGCCTCCTGAAATCACGGGAAATGACTGCAAGTTATCAATTTGTAACACAAAAATTTAAAAATTAGACTTATTTATAATTATTAGCTCGAAGGACACAACATGTCCTCTAACCATCCAGATCAGAGGGAAAAAATGGGCTCAATGACATCGAAAGTGCGTGGGTTAAACCAGTTGGCCATAAATGGACGTAACCATCTTCTCCAACAGTCCAGCCTAGCCGCCCACTTATGTCGAGCCCTGTGTAAAAATCCCATACAACCGTGACCACATACACACACATACCGATCTCTATATCCCCCACACAATGTTGGCTACCCTTGCAAAAACTGTACTCTTCTCACTTGTCAGCTCTCAGCTTTCAGGGGTCAAGTAGGGGGAACGTGATACACCCACATATGATGAAGTTCCACCAAAAAATGTAGCTTCAAAGTGCACTTTGATATTCGAGTAAAATTTATACCGACACGTGATAGTCGCTCCCAAAAAACATACAATTTTTTTTTGAAATTTCCGGATCGAGAAATCTATTGTAGTCACGTGGCCTAGGAAGAAAAGAGGGGTGTTATTTGGGCCACATCCGAATATCTAAGCAGCAGATTGTGGGCTGCTTTATATGGAACGATGACAAGTCGCACGGCCTACAAAGGAATTTGGGTCACGTGACAAGAATCGCATTGTCGCTTCTTTCACGCCCTGATACTGAGGGTACACCCAACCGGTCAAAGGCAAAGGTCTGCAAAGAGGAAGTTTTCAAAGTGGATATCGGCCCCGATCATTTGTCTTCATTGCGTCAATTGTACGAAATCAGCCCCATGTACCAATCAAAACATATGGTTCAACCCAGCGTTATTTTTCTATTTGGGACCTGGTGACATATCGTTTCTGGCTGTCACCGCCTGAAAAGTCATTGCTACGAAAGGGGTTACCTTTCCGTGCTGTTTAGAAAGACAAGGGTGTTACCCAGGAAATCCCATGCCAACCGCGATGTCACGTGCTCAACGATTCTACGGTGCACGAATTTTGTTATTAAATAGGGCGCGCGTGACAGGACCAAAACAATCGTAATATTGTCTCTGGAAGGCTCCGTTTGTGTCACAATTGACGCCGTGTGAACTAACCGGATAAAATATGGCGGTTCAGTACGAAAAATTTCACTATAGATGGAGCTGGGAACAATTTTCAATCGTGTGCCATAGACTATAATAAAAAAAATTGTAGATATAAAGGCACAAGACACTCCCTCTTATCGTCTCCACGTCCGAACCCTAACACTATGAAGGTTACAAACGGCTATTACTCCAATAGATAAAGTGTCCCCGGAATATAAATCAGCGAACACTACTCAAGCACGCTTGTGACGCCGGTTACGAAAAGTTCTCATGCTAAGATGTTATTAATGACCTCCAGTCATGTCACGACCGCACTCGTACGCAAACTATGTATGCACAGCTAATTGTCTTGCAGAAGCTTTTAATGACATAATGAGTCGGGCCAACAACAGGAGGGGGCCAAAGACAATGTTTTGACTGCCAGGATTTTACGAGCGTCAAACGCTTTTTTCAAGGTACTTAGGCCGATTTATTAAACACAGTTGGTTGGATTTGGCATGCTGGAATGTTGAGGGGAAGAACCTGAGGATCAGAAAGTCTTCTAAGCCCAATCACCTGGTCTAATCCTGCCAACCATTCGCGGGGCTATATATTTTTCTTTATAGCCCTTCAGTGCAATTAGTGTTCATTTGCATGATCCCCGCCACCACATGCCTTGTCTCTTTACGACCTGCACATTTTTGGCCAAGGCCAAGGATCTTGAACCATTTTGAGAAGGATGTGCAGGGTTGACTTTGCTGGTGTTCCACCTACATAGCCCACTTTCTGACTACTGAAAATGCTGCGCGGAATGACATGGCTGCGCGGAAAGACATGACTGCGCGGAAAGACATGGCTGCGCGGAAAGACATGGCTGCGCGGAAAGACATGGCTGCGCGGAAAGACATGGCCGCGCGGCATGACCGGGCTGCGCGGCATGACCGGGCTGCGCGGCATGACCGGGCTGCGCGGCATGACCGGGCTGCGCGGCATGACCGGGCTGCGCGGCATGACCGGGCTGCGCGGCATGACCGGGCTGCGCGGCATGACCGGGCTGCGCGGCATGACCGGGCTGCGCGGCATGACCGGGCTGCGCGGCATGACCGGGCTGCGCGGCACTCTCAGTAGTCATGAAAAGGGCTAGGCAGGTGGGACAAACATCCACACAAACTTTCTGCTTTATATACACACAGATATGATCCAGAACCCCTCCAATAAAAATCCAGCACCATATCTATGAGGTGCACGGGCTCCAATCATTACACCCCTCATATCTTGTTTACCACCGCGTACTTTGTCACCAACAATGCCGTGACATAGTCGCATGTCCGATTCGTTTCCCGCTTGGCCGAATCTGAAGGTAATCACAGATCCCGCCCCTGCGGATTATCCCAGGAATAGCAGGGTCCGGATTGCGCAGTTAGGTGCACTTAATTGCAGATCGGCCTCGAAGGCAGCTTAAAGGGGGTAGGATGTAGGTCGTAAAACAGGTCGCAACTCACTCACCTGGGGGAATAGGACCAACCGGTGATGGCTATATGACCGGCTTAAATTATCCTCCTGATACGTTATTTGTTGGGTGGGGTTGGGTAGGTTTGCTGGTTGACAAATAAAAATGGCGCGGATTTTTTTTTTCAGAGGAGCAAAGGTCATGTGAATTGGGTCAGAGGTGCATGTGACCAACTTTTATTTGAGGCTGGATCCCCCCTTCATCACTGCCCAGAGCAATTTTCCTATTGGGTAAAAGATGACGTGAGATAAGTTTGACGGATTGGCCGACCTCGTGACCCATTGACGAAACTGCCCATGGGACTAATTTCTAGTATTTTATTGCAATTACTGTGTTTTGACCCGATCTTTAAATTTAAACGTATACGATTAGTAGCGACCGTGTTTATTAAAAAAAAAAAATACAATTCTATCAGTTTAAAAACCAAGATGGCCGACTGCTAATTACTGCAAAATTGGGTCGAATGATCAGGCGGTGATAATTGCAGATAAGTTGCACGCGACGCATAATCACACCCTATGGCTGTACACATAAAACATACTTCATATGTCGGGAAAATGGGCATACTGATTAGGTGTCATATTTTTATTATAATCTGTGTTATATTCGCATTTTAAAAATATTTATTAGCCAAAATTCAAGCCAGATGGCAAGACATCTCTGGTACATCCTCTTCTTGTTGTCCTGGCATACCACACGCACTTACGCAATTCCAAGTGGTCCTTTTGGATTTGAATTTAGGCCTGTGAGGTAAGTGGAGCCTACAGGGGGGTCCCATAGGCTTCAGTGGGCAAGATTAGAGGGGGTCGGATGGGAAATTGCGTGAGGTCGGTCCCCGTTTTGCAGGTCCCCGGATCAACCGCATGGCAGCGCAAGAATTCGGGAAATGCCGGAGCGCCACAGGAAGCCAACAACCCACGACTCATCCCAGGGAACAAAGCGCCATGAATCGATGGGGAAATTATTTACTGTCGCTTCACCACCACCCAACCCTTGCCCCCCAACCATATACCATTTTTTTATAGTACCTTCCAATCGCAGAGGGGGGATAACATGGCAGTCATTTTCTATCCCAATATTTTTTGTTCATAGGAGGAGAGAATTTTCAGTCATTTCCGAGAGGACAAGTATCACTTTGTCACCTCGCGCCACTGTTTTTGGTCGCGCTGGAAAAATTGAGTTGTCAGGAGTGGTGTGTCTCAAGTGGAACATTTTTGCAAAAATATGGGACCTGGTGATAGAACTGGGATGGAATTTAGCATGGATTTTAATCACACCTGAGAACGCCTAAATTTGAATCACACCTGAGAACGTCTGAACTTCAATTATACCTGAGAACGTCTGAGCTTCGATTACAGCCGAGAACGTCTGAGCTTCGATTACAGCCGAGAACGTCTGAGCTTCGATTACAGCCGAGAACGTCTGAGCTTCGATTACAGCCGAGAACGTCTGAGCTTCGATTACAGCCGAGAACGTCTGAGCTTCAATTACAGCCGAGAACGTCTGAACTTCAATTACAGCCGAGAACGTCTGAGCTTCGATTACAGCCGAGAACGTCTATGCACTTCAATTGCGGTACAGCCGAGAACGTCTGAACTTCAATTACAGCCGAGAACGTCTGAACTTCAATCACACCTGAGAACGTCTGAATTTGAATCACACCTGTAATATTGCATAATATTACCATACAGACACTCAAGATGTGCCTACTCCTAGAAATAGTCAACCCAAGCCGATTTGTACGCAAATTTCTTTTACACCCCTCCATGTACTTGTAGATACCATACCATCCGCAGATAAATGGCAAAGTAAACACACTCAGCTCGAGCACGAAGGGCGTCATCGAGCATCAAATATTGATGCCTTGTTGGGCACCAGGGAACTGTCTTGTTTTCCCAATATGCCAAAAATCCGACCACCCCCTTCTCTTACTACATGCAGGGACACGAACAGGACTAACCCACTCAGCACGTGAGAATCGACAAGGGTTGTTCACTTTTTTTCTGGAGGTATTCCCTTATGCATATACTTGTCGAAGAGGAATTAATATGCGGCAGCAGAAGCCCCTCTCTTTCCGGAGCACCAAGCCGAAAAATCTCCGGGGTTTGCCTCCGGGAAAGTTAACACGGAGAGTACGGGCATGAAGAAGAAGAAGGAAAAAATTGGCTTTCGGTGAAAGGAACTGGGGGATATATTATGCGGTGATTTATTTGCATTACGGAACTTGAACCGAGGGGATGGGGAAGGTAGGGGGTGGTGGTGGAGGGGGGATCTTTATCCAATATTGAACGATTGGTGTTAAATATTCAGGTGGCCATGGTTGGGGGGATTGGGTTTGGACTTATGGTTAGTTTTATTTTCTTGTGGGTGAGGGGGTGTGAATTTTTAGAATCGGATGCAAGTACAATCGATATGATCATTATTTGATAAATAACCTTGACGTTAAGTATGGTGCAGTGATATCACAGCTACGGCTGTCAATTCAGGAAATGCAAGTATGTACGATAAAAATGATTGAGGTTCATGAATAAAATATAACAGATTTTTCAACCCGATTGGATGTAATGCAATGCACTAGCTATAGTGACCCCACAATATATTTAATATTAAAAATTGGTTTTACTACACACATCATATGAGTACAGTATATAAGCCAAAAAATTCGATAAATATACCTTTCTAGTAACATATTCTAGTCTTTAGCATGCGATAGCGTAACCGGAAAATTGAAAATCTTCATTGCTATCAGCCACATTAGACCCTATGATATATCCGAAAGGTTGGTTCCGATGCACGCAAATAGCAGTCGTCGAAATCGATGGTTCTATCCGCCATTCCCTCAGCATAAATTATGAATCTCGTTTAAAAATTAATAGACGCTGAGTTATTTCGGAACCCGAATTGAACTTTTCCAAAATTACAGTTTGCCCTCTAGGGAAAAAAGTCTAGACACGCACGACCGGTCAAGGACATCAAAATACTATTACTCTTACTACGATCGAGTAGTAGAGTAGCAGACTAATGGCCTATCTCCCTTGCTGTCAACCACCGGCCGAATCGAGTTTCACCACACCTACTTTTCGCCTTACACCCCCCTCAACATCTTAGAAGAAAAAAAAAATCTTCAGCAAACCCTCCCAGAACCTTATCAAAATATCGACATCTATCGATCCCTAACTTGGCAAAGTAGCTTCTTACCAAGTCCGGAATAGGTAATTATTTTTTAAAAAATATGGAATCAGATTTTTGCATATTCGGATATTGAACCCATTACATTTTCTATAACAACGGGGTAAGACACCAGTTTCTCAGATTTTAAGAATTTTTTTTTTTCTCTCTTTCAACCGAAGGAATATTACGTCGTGGAATGGGTGTCTCAGTTGCGAGAGAAACGCCTTTGAAATTTGATTTCCGCGCCGCTTGTTTGAAATTCCCTCGCTCTGCCAACTCAATTTCACACCTGGTCATGCTCGGGTTATGTCGACACCTTACACCTCTCTTGCTGCTTTCACGATTTCCCGAGCCCTGTCCTTTACTCCAATTTCCAACATCCCATACCATACACATACACCTCCCCGGGCATATAGCTAGCTACATATATAGGGTACTCGTAACTCAACTGCTGGATGATGGGACTGAAATCGTTACCCCAGCAATGTGCTATGAATTTTGCGGATTTCTGGCTCGGCCTATTACAGGTTGGCGATTATCATTCCACAGGCATCATATGCAAAGTCTAGGGGCGCAACGTGGATTGCTTCAGGTTTAATTATGCCAATGAAAACTTGGTGTGAATTATTACACTACTTAATGCATATTAAGACTCAAAATTTATAGTCTAATCGCATAAAAAATATTTATTAGGTGCATAATTTTATGCACTTGGCTAATATGTGCATAAATTTATGCAATTTCAGTAACGTGCATATCAAACCCTACTAGTAGACTATTGCATGTCAACAGACTAGTTGTCCCGCAATCAGTAACCTCTAGCTTTCGATTAGCCCCCTAAAAATGTGCATGCAAATCAGCCCTTGATTAGTACGCGTAATCAACGCTAGAAAGAACCGCAGTGTGGTTTGACTAGAGGTCAAACGACAGTTTAAAATATTCCGTCCCGTCAAACTGGGACACATTCAAACTTCTGTCCCACAAAAAAATGTCCCCCCACATATGTCATCCCCCAAACTTTCACAACCAGAATTTATGAGTTTGGGTTGTCTCCTGGCATTTTTGGCGGGTAATTACATCAACCCCAAGATAAGTTTTTTTTCTATTCTTTAGGCCCGTCCCATAACCCAGTAACCCCGGCTGTTTAATTTCATTTTTTTTATATACCCTAAAGAGACACAGGGTAGGTCAGGAAGGGCTGACATGATGGAAAAAGCTTTTCCCATCCTCCCCAACCCAGAAGCCAAAAGAAAAACAAGCACAAAAAACCCAACTTCTTGAAAAGCACTCTCAAGAGACAAATTTTCAACTCCCCAGAATTTCAACGCATTATGCAAAAATTAGTCGTCTAAAATTGAATGAATATTTCATCAGGTACTTACTCCATAGTGGGCTAGTCACATGGCTTGGGTATGTACGAGACACATGTGCGCGTGGCTGGAGCGTGGTTGCTTCTGTGTCTGGTTAACCCGGGCTCTCTAGAACCAGGGTTCTTCTACTGCTTCTGATTGGCCGGACGACCCACGGCCGACTGAAGTACCTAAGCCGGAATATCAGGAACAGGGGTTTTCCGACGGCGCAGGTCTCTTTTGGGGGTGGCTGAGTTGCGGAGTCTCAATCACACGGTTGCGCAACAAGTTTCGCCGAACGTGCCTAATTAAGGCTCGTTTACGGCTGGGCACCAATTACAAGGAGCAGGGGCGTAGCTCTTTTCCCGCCTAAAATCAATTCAAAGAAAAAATATTTGCCACGAGAGAGTCGCGAAGAACAGTTTCGCTGCAGCTTATTACAAATAAATTTACTGATTCCTTAAAATTCATAAAATGCATGGAAGATGTTTCTGGGCGTTGCTCCTCCAAAACGCCAGCTTTTGTCCATCATCGCCTAGATAAAGCTCTTCAACCCCTCCCTAGCTTTTCCTACCCTCCATTAGGACCTATAAACATGGGATCCACGTCCCATCCAGGAATTCCCCTCCCTTCCCCCTCCCAAAAGTCTTCTCCAGACCACCACAAGTGGAGGAGTCGAGTTTCATAGAAGTGTAAGGTTCATGCAGTATGGTGCTTCAACATGGTTCAGAAAATTTGGAAATTTGGAGATTAATTCGAATTTACTCCTCCCAGGCCTACCACGTGGTAGGCCTGGGCGATTATTTCAAATTTCATCAATTGTTTCTCACCAGATGTAGGAATAGTACTATACCAACGCCATCTGGTGAGAAACCATTGATGAAATTCGAAATAATCGTCAATTTCTTCGCCTCCTCCCAGGCCTACCACGTGGTAGGCCTGGGAGGAGGCTTGAGTTTGTTTAAGCAGCCTGGTGCGAGGCTAGTTAGTTCAAAGTGGTGCATCGCATGTACAAACACCAGACGCCCAAGCAGCTAAACACACAATAGATGGAGCCAAAAAATCACCATTGGCGCCATATTCATAGAGGGCGGGTATTGGCAGTGAAAACCGCACCAGAAATCCATCAGCACAGGAAGCAAAAGTGCTTCCAGTTGACAGAAGGCCGGAACCATTCACGCCGATATTAATCCCGCAGATTATGAAACACTTTGGTATGACGTAGAGCTTTCAAGTATTGTATGTGTATTGGCGGATTAGCTGGCATGGTGCGGTGTAGTGCCCTTCCATCATTCACTCAACGATCAGGACCACCTTTGTCCAAACTCTACACATACCCCCTTTTTCATTATGACGGGAGAAAAAATGTATTTTGGCCCACCAGTCATCGCTTTGTTTTCCATGCAGCACATGATCAATGTGTAATCCTCTTGGACATGCTTGGCCAAATACACTGGTGGTTATGACCTCATTAATGTATACAAATAACTCAAAGGGTGTGGTGGATGAATAGTGTGGGGGTGTATAGTGTTGACACTGTTTTAACACCCCAGGTGTTATAGCTTTAAGAGTTGAGTGGGGGGTAATAATTTTGGAGATTCTGGAGAGAAATATATCAGGATTGTTGTGAGTGAAATGCACTTCAGTTGAATCCGATTACTGACAATGCTCCGGGGAATTCGCCGTATAAATTTTCGTCTGGGTTCAACTCCAGTTATGCATAGCCTTGACGTGACATACACACACATGCATTCAGCACATAACAGATGCACACACATGTTCCGTACACTAAAGCACTGTCAGCTTTACATTCACCACTTGGGGTTAGCCCGAAATATTACGATTTCAAAGGCTTCTATAGCAAAGTAAGCCATATATATACCAAGTAAGAAGTTGGTTTTCTGGCGGATAAAATTCCCGGAAGATTCATCCATTTCAACCTGCCCCACCCACCATTTTCACGTAATTAATGAAGCTCCGTGCTCCAAGTTGAAAACAATCTCGTCCTTGGTGTCTGCTGGGAATTGTAGCGATTCGGAACGATGAATTTTGAATTTGGAGCCCGCCGGTGATTCACAAGGCTTTTAGTCCATTCCCTGTATGTACGGTGGAGATTTGAGCAATCCCGGGAATTAGCGCTTCCGTTTACCTAACGCCAGGTCATCTATCATTTAGCTTCATGGAATTTCCTCTAAATGGCATATACAACTACAGGGTAAACTAGATACATAAAGCGACAAAAACATTGTACTAGATCAATCTAAATGACAAATTTTAGTAATATTTTGACACACCTTGTGTTTCCCAATTTATCGAAATAGAACTGCGAGCCTGGGTCATTGCAACCCAGCCACTGATCAAATGATGCAAAGTGACTTCCTTTGTGCTTAAACAGGTTTCCAATTTGGGTTCGTTACCGGCTCCGTAATTTCCCATTCTGTAATGTGTTTCCTTCCCTTTTAGAGTTTCCGTCGCTCTGTAATTTCGTAGGAAACGCTTCCAGAAAAAATATATATGTCAAAGAGAGTTGAAAGGTATCAGTTCAAAAGATACTGATCGATCTGGAGGTACTTGAAACTGGTTTTTGGAACTTTATTCATGATAGTTGACGCTTTTAAAATTGAAAAATCAGTACTGATGTCTTTTAAAAATAACTGTTCATTTCCAACGTTCCTCTGTGCCTCCCAAGGTGTCTCAACTTTTAGGGACCTGTCCTTTTCCTTTCCTCCAACCCCAATACTGTTCCCACTTGACGATTTAAGACCCACATCCGCACATTCATCTCACTTACTCCTAGAAAAGGAGCGTCGACTGTTGACACCAAAATCCACCTTACACCTTTTCCCCTTCCAATTAATGAAATGCACTCTCTAATTGGGACAGATACCTCTCTCCCATACGTGTTCACCCACAATCTACAGAGATGACCCCAGGTACCCTAAATCATCCGGGTCCGAAAGCTACCCTAATGCCACCTGACAAGTCAAAGTGGCAGCAAGGCGGGCGGGAAATTTGGAGAGGCGCGACCCAAAGCATACAAAAGCGGTAATCAAGCTGGGGGTGGGGGTGGTCCGGAATTCCTGGCACGAGTCTGGACCCCAAATCCGGGGCTATTTGCCTAAAATTCGACACCTTGTTTGGCAGTCAGGGCTTCCCATGCGACTATCAAGCATGCAAAGTGTCCTTAGCTGGAGTAGTTGAGGGGGATTTAGCAGCACCATCTTGCGGTCGAAACAGAGGTTAGGAAGAGTAAGTGAGGGTTGGAAAGAGGAGGGGTGGTATTAAAATGTAACTCTGGCATCCCTTGCCATATACCTCTCCTGGCATAAATAGGAAGAGGCATTAAAAACTTTGGGGGGTAGGATTAGCAACCCTAGTAACCCGTCTAAATGCATGTAGCTGCACTTTGGCCCTCGTTTGGTACGCTCGATCTTAATACTAATTTGGGACCATAAGGAGGGCGCAACATGGGGAACATCATATGACTCATGGGGATAAGCAAAGCAGAGTAATTTGTGTGCATGAAATTTTTGAATTATTTTGGATTTTTAATTCAATTGTTGGCAGGGCTTCAAAATTTTAATTATAAACTAGATCAAATAAGAGTGACACACAGTATAGCGCAAGTACTGTACTGTGTGATACTGTACAGACTAGCAATTATAGGGTGTTAGTCTGTGTACATGTACCGAATCACATGTGGTTGTGACCCGGATTAGTGCAAGTCCGGCCGTGTAGCCGACGTTTAACTGCATTATTTCAAAACCGCCTGTTGTAGATTTCAAAGCCAGAAAAAATAGTTCACGCGTAACGTTATTTCCTTTTAACGACACATTGTGACAAAAGGTAGCTGAATGGACCGGTAACAGAATTATCTGGTTGACAATCGGGGAGCATACAATATAGCAAAATAGGCGTAGCTACCATTAATAATGTTTACTGTGTAAAGTAATTAATCAAGCGGCCATTCAAATATTTCGCTAATTATTGAAAACACACAATGTCATATTTAAAAAATATTCAATTACTATCTATCCCCATTACAATCAGTAAAACTAACCATATTGGTTATTATTAATTATGATATGAATATTATTATTATTAAAGCAGTCTTGTCTTATTCTATGTTAATCTGAAAGTTATAATATGCTGATATTCGTCTCCAAACTACTAATTTCAGCAGAATTACCTGGTCGTATAATGTGCAAATATTTTGCATGATTAGCCTAATCACATTCCACTCCTATCATAGCCATAGCAACCCTCCCATTTTTGCAACTCCCTAAAATTCGAGACACTATTTCCCCTGGCAATAATATGCACTTATTCTATAATTACCAAAACCTAGACTTCATACCACTGGTAATTATCCACTTCCAACAGCCCCCGATTATGGGCATGACTACACCCGTTTTCTTCAACCTCCTAGACCGCCCCCTCTATATATCCGGAAGCTACTAACAAGTACCGAAACCCATAATTCCGTTTAAAAACTCATTCCACAAACCTGCCAATTATTTAATACCAGTGACGACATAAGGGCGGACTGCTCTAATTGCATTCACTCCATCCATTGCATATATGAACAAGGCCCGCGCATGAACACTGTACATTTTTTATGCCTCACCAAATCGATAATCTCCAAGCATTATGAAAATCGGGTTTTCCAAAGTCAATGAGGAATGTTCGTTAATTAATTTGGCTTGCAAAATTTTGTTTAAAAATTATGAACCACTTTTTGCCACATGCAGTACCGGAAAAAATTTCACTCCCAAACTGTCAGATGTGTGAAACGTCCCGTTTGTTAGCCTTTCCATCCCAATAGTCTTCTAGATTTTGACTGCAATTCTCTATCTGGATGGGCCCACTCCCCAAAATCCCTGATCTACCACTCTTCCTAGAAACCATCCCCCTGAAGGCCTTCTCCTCTCATTTGGCAGTCGGAACACGGATGTGCAAAATTTTCTGCACAAGGGCCCCGGCACTCTCTTACTGAAGCAATTTGCAACCTATTTTGGCCGCTATGTTCTTTCCACAAAAAAAAAATGGCGATGCTTTCGATTTCGGATTTTCCATGAGACTCGCATAGTGTCAATACTAGCGGTCGGGAATTCTGTTTTAATCACTCGCCATGATGAAAGTTAAGGATGGAGAAAGGCAGCCCCTCCTTGCCTTACTAAGAAATTTCGCCAGTCCATTTGTCTTAGCGGCATGAAGATCCGGCTCTCGCCTTGTGAAGTAATCAGGAAGCGCACTGCAAGACTCCCGAATGGAGTTAATGAACTGATAAGGAGCGCCTGAGTGTGTCTCCTCATAAGTCTACCCCCCAATATTATCAGCAGCGACTATCTTTCCATCCTGCTTCTGGTTATGCTCATTGTCACGGATATGGCCCCGAATAAGCGTGACACCCGCTAGATGGCGGGGCAGAGCTGGGCACTCTGGGTTGTAGTTCCGCTAACTTCCGCTAACCGCTAATTTGGTTAGCAACTCGTGGGTAGCGCTATATCGCTAATGATAAACAGCAATAATTGATATGGGGGGTCCACTAACCTTTCTAGCTGTTTAGCATTAGCGATTTAGCGGTTTTACTGAACAAGTTAGCTGTTATCGAAAGTTAGCGGCGTTGGGGCAGGTTGTAAGGGTAGCCTGAACCCTTCGAAAAAGTTCAACCTGCCCCCGGACACTTCCCCTACAATCTTATCTTATCGCCTGCCAGGGCGTGCTCACCTTAGAGCGCCATGAGACCTTTCACCGCTCTATTATGTGGCGACCCTACCGGACTACGCTGAACTTTATAGGTACAAAAGGGAAGCGCTACATTGGTGGTCGCCTGCGGCCATGTAGCGGCTTCTCTTCTACCTTAGTTCAGAATAGTCCGGTAGGGTCGCCACATAATTGAGCAGAGAAAAGCTCTCCCATGGCGCTCTTAAGTGATCACCTCTAGTCATGCAAAACGCCCCGGCGGCGATAAGAGGGAGTGTCCACACCTTAGTATTCTAAGACCATGAGTTCAACCCTAGGACGAGGCTAGCTGGAAAAATGTGTGAACAGAGTGATAGTATCACAATCACAGTATTGAGCGAATGTGCACAAAACTACATAAAATGGCTATTGTTGCACCGGAAAAGGGATTGTTAATGATCCCAGGGCAGTGTCGGCCTTTAAGGGCTCACTAAAGTGGGCACAATTGCAGCCATGACTAAGTCAATAAAATAACAACCCATTCAGGCTGTACCAGGGCTCTTTGTGGCAGCTTTATTAACCTTTACATTTATTAGGGCGAGAGTAAAAATGGCGGATTTACATTCGAGGGTAGCCTACCTTTCATAGCACAGCCAATCGACTATTTCGTTACAGTGTGGAACGTTAGATAAAAAAAATTTGGGTCCAAGAAAAATTCTATATCACGGTCCCCTTCCATAAAAGAACAGTAGGGTGTAGACCGATCGAAAAGGGTTATTACCTAGGCAGACTATTGGATTAGATAACTCTCATTATGCAGATTCCCATATTGTTTGTGCAAGATGTCGTTTTATTATTCATACCAGAGGTCAAATGGTAACTCCAGAATAATAAGGACCCTGACCCCTATTCTTTTCACCGCAATAGCGCAACAATGTTTACCTCCCTATTTCCAGAAAGTACCTAAACCTAACCAACATTCTAAGGCAGAAAAAAAGATGGCGCGCGTATCGTTTACGTTACTCCCACGATGTCGTGGAAAATGTGGAAGTGGAGATCAGGAAGCGTAATAAACGTGAAACGAGCGAAAATGTCCTCCGGTAGGAAACCTCCCCTCAAGAAGTCTGGAAAATGAGAAAGTTATGGCCGGGCGAGATTAAAATTTAAGAGGAGAGATAGCCTACACTTGGAAGAAGATTATTCCTCCGGTTTTGTGGGTACTTACATTTGTTTCTATTTGCAATCTTGGAACAGTTATCACTCGAGCTCTGAAAAGGTGGCTGATAAAAGGACCTGGCCCTTTAAAGTTTTGGAAGCAAATCTTCAGAAAACTTGATTAGGGATCTTGGTTGAGTGTTGATTAAATGTGAGATTGCGGCTCATAACTTGCTGATAGCCGTATGTGCCATATCTCCATTTATGTTGTCACTCCATGGTAAGGATGAGCAATATCAGGTTATATTGTACAAATATCGTGTGAAATATATCGAATCTGGGTGTATCACACGGGATCCGGACCTTTCGCCCCGGACTTTTCGCCCCCGACCTATTGGCCCCCGTGACAATTTCGCCCCCGGAGTATTCGCCCCATGACATATTCCACTCGGCTGGGCATTTCTAGAGAAGTGACCAGGCCTTGTGTGTAGCCTGGCAACGTGTGACAATATTGACACACAGACTGGATACATAGTAGAAATTTTCAATAGAAATCAAGGCTGTGCTTCTCTCTGATTCTATTGATTGCTAGAATTCGCTCCAAGTTCAAATGGAGCTAACAACTCATTTGAAATTAATAAGTTCCAGCGTGGCTGTCCGGTTGGGTTGCTATTGAATATGCGGTTAGGCTTGGAGGAATGCTGCCGGATGTATGTTCGGACACCTGTTACCTATAGTACAGTAAAGCAGGCTGGCCAACAATTCATTTTAAATTAGTGTAATTATGCTAAAAATTAATATGGCAGTGGAAGTAATAAGCAGTGCAACCCCTTCATACCTGGTGTCATACCTTTGTAGGTAGGACTCCAAAGGAAAGTCGGAGAATGGTTATTCAAAGGGACACGAAACACCCTACTGTGAGAGTCACTTTATCATCCTCTCTCATGCAATATGAGGTGTTCAAAGCTACCTACCAACCCCCGACGGAAAAACATGCAGGTCATGCTCATATGTGAACTTATTAAAATAAAGATGATCAACTTTTTGACATGAATTACACATGTAATTATGCTTCATAACAGTTGCGCCTAGATGAAAGGATATATCACACATGAAATAATTAATGACAGGTAAGCGTGATACTTTTAATTACCATAGGCTTGAACTATAGGATTGTGAAGTAGAATTCCATAGGTAGTGTTCATCACACATCAAAGGGCCAGTATGTGAGAAAAATGTGCAGTGTGGCAAGGTGCCGCATTCAGCCAATTCCACGTCTAGTTACGGCAATGAGCCCACATTCCAGTTCTACATTGAGCTTGATGCATTACGAGGCGGTAAAGAGGGTGGATTGTATACGTACAAAGCATCCGCCTTCACATATGATACGGTGGAATAAATCTTGTGGGAATCACATGTCAGCTGCTTTCAACAAAATAAAACTGTGTATTGAATGTAAGAGAAATTAGACTTTATAATTCAAATGTTTACAGATGACAAGTATTTACATAAAAGAAACCTTGGCCTACCACAACCCATCTGCAAACACCAGATATTTAGTATGATTACATTCAACTCAGCACAGGAACTTCCCACCGCATAATCACACTCTTGAAGACTGGCACAATGTGATTTACATACGCACATCATGTGAAGCAATCTAAAGCACAACAAAAGTGCTATGTCACACGCCAGTTGCGGCTCATGCATAAATGTAAGTAAACATGTGTATAGGGCCATAGTCGACCTTAGTAGAATAGCACATGCAATGAGCGCTATCTGTTGCATGCAACTACAACTATGGCCTAATCTACTTATTTCCATCATAGAGCTAAATTTCCAATCTACGCCCCCGTCACTTATAAGTTAAACGAATCCCAATATTGTACAGCTTCCTTAGGTTAATTTGATATCTAGCACTGTATAGCTTCTGTATAGACATGATGTGAGCTGAAGCCCCGCGGTATCCCAGGGCAACCCCAGATATTAAATGTCCCGCAGAATAGGAAATAATTTGGCAGATTAACAACCGCGTAACTGACATCTTCGATTTTCCCTGCGGTTTATTACCGGTTTGTATAGTTCCTAACTGTGCGGCCAGGTGGAGGTATGGTGTTGGCGAACAAGTGGGTTCGGAATTTTGCTGGTAGATGGCCTCCATCGGCACGGTACGAACTGGTGGCGCCCCTTTTTTGTGTCTATTAATTACCGGAACAGTTAAAAGGGGGTATCCGGTAACAATCAACAAAACAGCACTGTTGTCTCGACAGTAGTTGGCTCTTACTAACCAATCAAGGCATAATGCGCTCATTGTACTTATCTGCGCTTTATAAGTTGAAAATAGCATCATAGTGCACGTGCTCGCGAAGCAATAATTTAAAACCTGTTAATTAATTACCATTCTACCAGTACATATTTTAGCGAAATAGCATATAATTAGCGACTGACTACAGTGTACAGTAAAGGGGTTAGTGACACTGTCACAGGATACAGCCTGTACTGTACACTGCTACAGTACAACATTAAATGAACAATCTCATCTATACATTATCGCTACATGGCTCAGTCCATCGTATCATTTAAATCAATGAGCACTGTACTGTTGTTCTGGGCAGTCACAAAAAGACTGAATACATCATCAGTATTTGTACAGAGTCCAGTACTTCACTTGGTCAATAATGGTTTAGTTCCACATATCGAGCTTGGACAGCCTGTTTAGTTACGCCCATTCATCCATTGAAACTGTTGCTGCTCCTTCCCCCACATCTGCCCAACATAATTATCAGGATTGGACAATAAGTGTCCCCGATACTATCTGCAACTTATTACGAATGCTCCATATCTTTTTTTCCACATAACTTGAATGTGACACACTATCAGTGGACCTACCCCAAAAAGACTTCCCCCGGATAATTCGATCCCCAATAACCCCATTTCTACCCAGCTGTCCTAGCAGGTTCCTGCTACTACTATCCCCCTGAAATAGGGGGTAGGGTCGGTGGCTTTTCCCAGGGATAGAGGATCGATATCATCGGTTGGTGTAGAGGGGGTATGTGTATGTGGGTCTTTGACTCTGGGGCTGCCGTCAACCCCTACCTTCATGCAAAAATCCATGCCGCCATCTACCCCGCAGGCGCACAAAACCCAGGCTAGGGGTGCCTCCTACTGTCTCTAGCCAGAGTTAGCAAGTGTAGGGTGGGTTGCGGGTCTACGAGGGGAATCGTGAAGGGGGATCTGTTTGTTTATACTTTTTACATATTTTTTTTTGAATCTACCGGGTTATTTTTTGATTACAGCGACATCTATCCGTGGGTACTAAAACGGGCGTGATTGTATGACCAAACGTGACCTAGAGTCTTGATTCACTATCCCGGTCCCTGTCCACCCTGCAGGCATACCAGTGAAAAGCGGGTGCAGGCCTACATATTTCGCACCCAGCCAACGTAGACCAGATCTTCAGGAGCCTTCATCCTGACCAGTTTGGCCTTCCTACCCCCGAATTTTGTGACGGAACCATGCGCCTGGGGGTGCTGACCCGATAGTGACCACAATGCCTATGGATCGTCTCCTGGAGAAGCTCCGCCAGAATATGGTAGGTGGCATAGTTAGGTCAAATGGCATTGAAATTAGTACGGTATCAACACCGCCGGGCAACCGCCGGGCATCGCAACTGACACTGAGAAAAGGTCACGGTATCACTAGCTCCCAAATGGAAATGGATTTCGTGACAAACTGGAGATAAACCGCCATTAAAATCCTACAGGGTGTATCACAACTTATCAGGGCATGTAGAGGCCTACGATGGGCACAGCAGGCATTTTACGTGCCACCCTGTAGTCAGACGATTAGTCCCCAAATGGCCATAACTGAAGTCATGGAAAAGCTAGCCAGGGGCAGGGCATGCGGTTGACTCTTTATAGCTCAATAAAAATTATAAACAGCGTCGTAATTACTTCACCTGAAGAAAGATTAAGATTTCGTCGGACTTGACCTTTTCGCGACTACTGGTGGGAATGTCTCCAGGGGGATTTTTATTTAAAAAATAACAGTTACTAGGCGCGTAATTTGTCCCATTTTAATGAGGTTTGAACCTAAGTGACAAATGAGGATTTATCTTTCGCGCGTGATTTTCAAATGCTTTTATAGTCTTTCTTGTCCGTTATGTTCCCATGAGGAAGGTCGCCTGTTTTATTCACCCTGATCTTCACCTTTTCTACTAGCCAAACCTGATGCCATCGATCACGTACTTTTCTTACACCAGGTACACTGACAGCTTACAACTCTGCAAATTCACTCGTTTTTTTTATGGCATACCTGTATATCTTATCTAGGTATGCGCATTAGGCACTTACAACATACAAGACTTCTAGAGAAGCTGTCTTCATTTCGAGTTTAGGTCGAATCACGCATATGCTTCAACCTTGGTTTAAAACCAGGTTGGCACGCGAACTTCTAATTTTTTTTTTTTTGCATCAGATCCATCTTTTTCAGGGCCTCCAAAATAAAGCTCAGGGTCTCTGGAGGAATCGGGGCTGATCGATGGACCACTCCGTCTTTATCTTGAAGGAGAACCCGGTTTTTGGAAGGGTGCCCAAAGTAACGAGAAACCGTGTTTGTGGGCCACTTCGGGTAATTCATTTTTTGGGGAGGAAAATTTTTAGATTTTTTTTTTGTGCAAAATTCATGACCGTCTTATGGTTAGTTCCAGTAAGGTGCGGTTGTAATAAAAACTGTCCACTGCGGTATGTTACAAAAACCAGTTGTTGGCACTGTTGTCTAGAGATCATTTATATCGAACCGATGTAGGCGTCTGCACTTTTTTTTTTGAGAAGTGGGGGTGTTGTTACGTCAACAGAATTTTCGCATTGGCATCGAGTCAGTTCAGTGTGTTGGACCAGTGTGGCTGGTCCAAAACTCACCGTATTGTTGCCCGAAATTTTACCTGAATATTACATCATTGTCCTGTACGACAACAGTATCGCCATAAATCAAGATGGCGGCCTCGTTTGTAAGGTACGTTTTGCTCAGAACCTAAATTATCATTTTGCCTGATTCTTCCTATAGCACGTGTATTATTCACGAGGTTGCTTAGCATCAAAAATTCATTTGGACCTGCATAATCCATATCAGGTAAACTCTTCCGCTTCGTACCTGATGCATTCTAAATAAAATATTACCTCAGTGTATTTTCTGCACTGTTTCTCGCTCTCTGACTATTGCAAAAAAAAACAGCTACACTGCATGAGGTATGGTGTTAAATAATAATGAGAGCCAACTGTTATGCATTATAATGGTTATCCTGGAGATCATATCTATTTGTTCACGCCCTTAGCTTATCTACATAGTAGGTGACAATGTGGCGGAAAAAATACAACGAAATTTTCCCTGCTGATGACCACCTTCACTTGATCAAGTGGTGGTCATCGGTTGTATTTTAAAAAAATATATTTAATATTTTTAATGGCTTATTCAGCTGGAGTTTCTCACTCCACAGACTTCAGGTCGTATAAATTCAAATGAAATAAGGAATGTGGGCGATACGTCGAAAGCCTCGTAACCACCACCCCCGACACTTGCTGGTAAGCCCGACATTAACAATCGCCTTAGAAAAGCGACACATCCGGCGAGGAAGCCCGAAGCTAAGCCCCCTCCGCCCATTATTACGACTCCTTTTTTACCCTCAGCTCCTTTAAGAGGTTCCTCCGAATTTACAGTGTGGCGTTGAAAAGAAGGAACATTTACGCTCCACCTACTCTACACTTCATCCTTTTCAAGTGTCAAGAATGGGCTTGGGCTATTCTTCGTATATAAAGAAAAGGTGCCAAATAGGGGCGGAGGAGGACATTTCAAGATATAATAATATCGAAAATGGTGTAGCTATTTTAGCTACCTTCAACGTGCACCCTTCTTATTGATTTCCACCTGGATTTTTTTTCTTAAGGTTCAGGTAGGGGGTAGAAGGTGCTGGGGATATCCCAAGCACGCTTTCACCTTAAGCTCGTGCCTAGGATTGGCTTATCTACTACTAACATCTACATTTTCTTCTTAATTTTATTAACAGTTTCGTGCAAATTAATTTTGTAGAGTTAGGATGATATTTCCAGTGTCAGCACATGTCGAGCTTCAAGTTATTGAATAAATAACTAATGTGTCATCCCATACTTTTTCAAACCATAGAATGTCATTACCCAGCCCCCTTATTAATTTTGAGTCAGACTATTTCTAGAAGGCATAATAAATCATAAGAGAGGCCGTCCCTATCAGGAATGTATAATTCCAACCTTTCCTCCGGGTTTCATGCCTTGCAATCAGAAGTAATGAAGGTTTATTTAGAGTGCAAGTTTTAGTTTCATGGCTTGAGGCTGTAGACTGTAGAGGATTTTGAACCTGTTACTAACTTATTCAACTAACAATCTGCAATTTGCAATGTCCTGACTCAAATTTCGTGACGCGACTAAAATTTTTTGGGAGGTACAAAAATAAAATCCGGCCAGGTTCCTGAATAGGTTTGTTTCATAAGCCGTTTGACATGCTCACAATATCGAGAGGGGTCTCTTTTATGTAGGTTACAAATAGCGTCACTTATTATTTCCAGAACTTCTTTGTGCACCCAGCTTTTCAATGAAGAGGACTTAGCTCTCTGAATGTTCCTTTTGAAGTGGATACATGCTCTATCTTGTTAAATGTATTTCGTGAGTTCGTCAATGGTGTAAAGCACCTCAATAAATTTTTCTCTCGCCAAAATATTCAAAATGATATATCTGAATCGTTTTCCTGCCATCATTTTTCGACCATATTGCAATATCACCGACTGTATAACTTTATAGCAGAATATCTTGAGAACTTTGCCAAAAATTCGTGCAGAAAAAAACCGCCATTTTCCAACTGTAGCTTCCAAGCCCTTCCGGACAAGGAAATAAAGTGCGGCGCAATAAAATACCCATTCCAGGAGCTTTGGTCCCGACTGCCTGTGCCAGTGCTAAACGAGATTAAGCACACTCAACTGCGTCTTTTGTCCTTTTGGTACATCCCCCTTCCCTTAATTTGCAACTTGAATCAATACGGCACACTGTTGAGCATCTCACCTCACAGGGGTAGGAATGATCCTCCCTTCCCCCACAGAGCCATCTAGTGGTCTAAATTAGCACATGACCTGATGTCCCGAATGAGTTATTCAAACCATATCACGTAGGACCAAATACGTGCAGGTGAGTCATGATTCCACAAAGGTGAAAAATTTCTACCTGCGACAGTTGCCCGTTACGATTACTTCCAGTAGAATCACTGCTTTTTCCAGGCGGAAATATTTTTTTGCAAAAAAAAAAAAATGAGTGAGAAGCGATATAATTTCTCCTGCAGACGGGCGTGTCCCTGGCCCAGGTGAACTCCTTTCCCTAGAAGGTCAGCAGGAGTTAGTTGCTCCCTATCCTAAAATCCCGTTGTGACTCCCACCTAGTCCCATCTCCTCAAAAGATGTCAACTACCGCATAGTAGGATGACCAGCTATTAATACATATATGGCACCTGGTGTTTCATCGATCTGTATCATCACAAATTAGCATCAGATAATCCCGCCTTAGTGAATAAAACAGCTAATTACTCCCATCCCCGCAAGTCCAATCGCACACGCACACGCACGTTTCTGGAAATGAAAGCAAATTGCAGGGTCTGCTAGCCCTATTATTGTTAATGAGAAGCCGGCCTTTGTCACCCTAGTGTCTAAATTGACTCAGCAGGTAGAAATACGACACACGAATTTGAAATGCGCTCAGGTTTATGGGGGTATATTCTAACAGTAGTGAAACAATCAAAATTATCTTCACCCAGTGCCTTGATCATAACAATGGTGTCAGAAGTGGGATACGAACCTACATTCAAATTAGTAGAAAATGCTTTTAGAAAAAATTATTAAGAGGATGTCACAAGCCTGCGATCTCGTATAAGTCCCACGCCCAGTATCTCAACCCCTCTCGTATAATCTGGTAAGCCCAATAGTTCTCTCAAGCCCTACAGATCTCGTAAGCCCGAAGGGTACAACCAATCCTTTCAAAGTATCGTAGACCTAGCTCTCATAACTCTCAAAAGATTACTAAGAGTTTGGGAATCCTTCGAACTACGAGGCGCTACAAGACTTCAACGGATTACTAGCTGATCTTTCAATTTTAAAAATGTGCTTGGTTTTATACTATGGAGAGTTTAGGTGGGTAAAACAGGCAGCTAGGAAGCTCAACATTGATTAGTTGCGCCTGGGTTCTGGCTCTGGAGGAAATCAATCCCTTCCACTCCATTGAATACCAACACAACGGGGACACGAACCCTACTTCAAAACTCCCGAGAGCAAACATGGACTCCAATGTAAATCTCATAACTTTCCCGCCAGAGGGAGAATCTCTAGTTGTCGGTTTCACTTTAACCACGAATTAAAACTGACTACCTTTGCCTCCCCCAAACACTTTAGAAACCTGTCAGAAATCCTCTTACAAAAGTGGAGCGCCATCATGGATTCCATTTTGTTTACGACCTACCAACAATAGCGACAATACAAAAAGTGAAGTCATTGGCCCGCACGTGCACTCGGTCTATCCGACTCATAAATGCTACGACACGTCTTTGTCATTCCACATCACCTAAGTGCTCATGGGGTGCAAAGTGGCACTCAGGGTGACACAAAAAAAATTCGATTAGATACATATGCGGGCGGCCATTTTGGATCCGAAAGTTGGACATCCATATTGGCGACTAGTTTTTGACAGTTACTGTTTAGTGACCTGTAGAATCGGTTTATATTGGAGGGAAAAATCCAGGAAGCTGTTCAGACCAGCAGGTAACGGCCTTCTTTCGCATTTATTATCAGAAGAGACATCACGTGAGGGGTTATCCTCCCAACCACCCACCTTTTTCCAGCCCAGAAGATATCATTCAACCATCGCAAAAGGTGAAGGCGAGTCACTGAGGAACCACTGGTAGGAAGAACCCCGCCATAATAATTTTCCTCCTTCTTTCCCAACAGCAGCATCGTAATTTCCAGCCATAAAAACTGATCCTCCTCAGAGCTGGAACAAAGACTTGGGCCAACGTGAGCCGACTGCACAATTAGCTTCCCATCTAATTTTTTGGGTGCGCAAAAACGCTGATATGGAGTGAATCTCTAGTGGTTAATGTACGCCTCTATTGGACCGAACCAGAAGTTTTGAGCCAATATGCGCGCGCATTGAAATTTTTACCGCAGTAACCTAAATACCGATCGGGGCGTGATTAATTGAAATAGTTTGAAACATATCCATCGCGCGTTATCAAATCGTTCAAAGCCCTGCAGGTGACATCAGCCTTCTCGTTAACCTAAATCACAACTCATTACCTGATAGGCAGGGTAATAACATGGCATTTTATGGGTAAAAATTCCGTAATCCCCTTAATTTCTGTGGCTAAAAAATATACTGCACACGCAACCGGTAACAGCTATTTCTCAGCTACTTACCCTTAAGGTGAGCGCCTCTTGGCCACGTGTTTGCAATCACTTCTTGTTTCTCCCTCTGGCCTCCAGAGGACTCCTGAAAAAAAAGAGGCACTGTAGCTGTCTGGTAGCTGGATCCAAGCCGAATTTCACAGTCACCCACACTCCCTCAGCAATTTAATTCTAATTACACTACCCCCTCAGTCTTATTTGTCCTACTGTAGTTCCAACCCTGCCTTCAAAGGACATGCTCCCTCAGAAGTTAATTGCAGGCAGCCATTTTGGATTATTTTGTTGAAACACTCTGTACTTGTCCAGCCTGGTAGAAATGTGAAATTGTTAACATTAAATATTAAAATGCATTTTAGTGCATATTAACAATTATTTAGATTGATGAATAAATTTGTGCACTGCATAATAGAAATATGAAATAATAAAATAAAATAAAATCGGCGGCATGGTGGTCTAGCGGTTACGCCGCTGGCCAGCCAAGCGGGAGGCCGGGGTTCAAATCCCGTCCTCGTCACCTCTGCTTGGCCGGGTCTTTTTCCGCTTTTCACCCGACATGCCGGAGCAGAATTGCACTCCCTTCTCTGCTCGGGGCCAGGAGAAAAGGCCTGGTGTTAAAGAATGTCAGAAATGGCTATCGCACGGCGCGGCGCCCTCCCTTGGGAACTTCCCCACGAGCTCTATCACGGGGTAACCAAAAAAAATACAAAAATAAAATAAAATAAAATAAAATAAAATCTAAAATTAAATAAATATAACATTAAAAATAACAAAATCATATATAAAAATAAAATAAAATACTGTATAAAAATAAAACAAACTCTAAAATAAAATGAAATAAAAATTCAGTGCATTGTATTCACCAATCTACATAATTTTGCTCACCATTTAAAATGATTTTATTCGGCAATCTAAATAAATTTATTGACACGCCCACTGTTTATTCTACTATCCGAATATTCGCAGGCTTAGTAAATAGTTGATAGTGATATATCCTGATGTGATGAGAACCAGCTGATTTTTCATCCCACATTCCCTGCATATTTGAGGAGGAGCTTACCATTCGTGTTTTTTTTTAATGTCCGTTATAAATGATTAGGGCAGGCCAACCTGGACTCATCCAAGTGAATCTAACTAATGAGAACATGTCCGAGTTATATGATTACAGTTACAGGTCACAGGTAAAACTATATTAGGATCAAACTTTTGTGTTCTAACTTTTGTTCCCTAAACTGACGGTTTTTTTAAGGCTAAAAAAACGTGGCTAATTGACACCGCGCCCGGATAATTTCGGACGCGCCCCAAATTTTCTGACAGGGCTTGGAAATAATGAGACAATGACCCGAGGCAACTTGTCAGCGGGATGCAGGCCCCAAATTTACAAACAGTTTTTCACACCTGTAAAACTTGAAAAGCTCTCTCTCATGCTTACCTACCATTCATCACGGGTGGTGCCAACCTGATTTTTTTTTTTCAAAAGGCGAGCTCACTTATTGATTGTTCGCAAAATATGTACAACTTTGTTTACCACCGCCATTTGTCAACCTGGGTTTAGAAAAAAACCGGACGTAAATTGACGGGAGACAGAATAGAAAGAGCTAATTAGTGGGATAGCTTGCTGTGCGTAGTGATTTATAGAGGAGTTAGAACCGTTTGGTGTATAGCCTGTGGTGCACTATCCGTCGTTTGCATATACCAGTGAGCTGCTTTTAATTAACAAATTAATCAACTGAAAGTAATTAATTATATATTAATTTAAATTTGGTCCAGGCAATATTTTCTGTTTGTTTAGTAGAAAATTGCGCAATTTATTACCTAGGCGAAAAACTGAAAAAAATTGCAAAATTTTCTGACATCATCAGGCTACAGGTCCGCCCCCGCCCAACTTGTGCCAATAACCAGGAGCAAAAGTTTGAGCAAAAGTTGTCCCAGTTTTATCTTCAGTGGCAAGAAGCCAAGTGAGACCAAACAATTCCAAAGAGTGGTGCTAGGAAAATCATGGCCACCAAACCCCTCCAGTTGTATTGTCGCAAAACTGGCGACGAGATAACAAAAAGCATTAGCTTAACTCCATTTTGGCTCCACCACCTCCTAGATCCTTAAGTTTGCTAAGCTAATTTGCCAGTTGCATGTTAACCAACCATGGCCAAAGGAATCTGCTAGGACTATTCGGATGAAGAATTGGACAGTCACGAAGTAGGACAGTGGCGTTCAGAATGTAATATTACACATTCCTATTACCGATTTCGATTTCACTCCAAATTCTGTGGGTGGCAATATAAATTACTAGCCTCTAAAATTAAAATTTTAGAGGCAACCTTTGAAATTATGTAGGACTTCACAGCATGAATTAGAAAAATCCCTGATGATCCACAAGTGGTAAGAGACCATTTGTACTTGCTCCTCCTCCACTGTTAAGGAAAGAGGAAGGAACCGTGGGCAAATCAATTCTCCCGGAAAAAAACATCCACCCTAGCCGTTGTTTTCTGGGCGTCTGATTTAAGGAGGCAGTCAAGTTTCTGACGGTGCCATTTGTATCACCCTAGAGGTCACCAGAGACCTCATCAAAAGTCAATCTTTGCCAATGGGGCCGCCATTTACATTCAGGCTTGTGGACAGTTGGAACGTGACAAGACTGATGCGACTGAACAGTATTGAACTACTAAGTTAGCCTCAATCAAGGCTGTTCACAAAGCAGGTAGCCTCTCACTTCTGACGTCACGGTCGACTCTGATTGGCTGGGGCCAGGATGAGCCGTGCGAGTAAGAAGAGGTAGGCCTTGAGTGACGTCACCGGCTGGGCGGCAATAGAGAAAAGGCTTGTCCCCCAGCCAGTTACGTCACCCAAGGGCTACCATTTCTTACTCGCTCGGCTCGCACTTCGATTTGCACGTCTGCCGCATCGGAAGATGTCGCTAGTAGTATGACGAAATTAATATAACTCTAGCTAGTCTCTCCATAGAGCCTCTCTACACTCTTAACCATTTATTTTCTCTAGAGAGGGTAAGAAAGTGGCCATTTTTACCTTACATTGTAGGGTAAATATTCTTGGGTAAATTGATTCTAAGGTAAATTTTGCATGTATTACCTTAGAAAATAGAGGGTAAAAAGGGCCTCTTTTTACCCTCTATTTTCTAAGGTACCCTCAGTCCCCAATCTAGTGGACAGCACGTGGCAATTCCTGGATCCAAGAGTGGTGACCCACTACCAAAAATTTTTGCATCCTGGAAAACTCTTCTTCGAGCCATCATCATCAACCATTCCAGAGGCTTACCCCTATTGGCAGCAGCGCGTTAAAAATTACTGGTCTCTCCGTCCACTCGACCTGCTCTTGTAATTGAAGGGTAGCAAAGTAAATGAAGCTTTTAAAATGCATGAGTGGTTGACATGACTAGAAGGAGGTAGATTCTTGCCTGCAGGTATTCTTGTACCAGAAAACAGCTTGAAGCTGAGAAAAAAATCACAGTGATACGAACACACTGCTATTATGCAAGGTGTGTTCGTATCACTGTTTTTTTCATGAATTCTGTCAACTTTGTTCATTACACAGATTGGCGAATAACCCCTTCATTATTGACCGAATTTCATGGCAATGCCCCTCTGGCTGTGTTTCATTCTGTATCAAGTTTCGATTTTGTGGTCTGCTCCGCCTCCACATTGATCCTGCTGCCTCCCCGCTTCCTCCCCTTTTCCGGTCCCCGCCTCTCCCCACATAACCCCCTCGTTTTTTTTTCTGCCAAAATCGAAATTCCTCTCAGCTGCATTTCCCCAGGGGCCTTTTATCACATCCTCCATGCACGTCAAATATCTAGAAAATCCTCCCTCCGAAAACCATGGGTTGCTTGCCATTGTCCACTCTTTTTCCTCCCCCAAAAAATGGAACATCCGACTCCAAAAAAAAATTCCATTAAAAAAAAAGATTTACCGGGAGATGTGTCCCATCCAAAATCGGGTACACGTACGATACAGAAGCCCACATTGGACAGTCAGCATTTTTTGGAGCAGAAATGTGGTTTTGGTGTGCCTTAAGGCGTGACATACATCTGGTATACACTAGGGTGGTCCGAGGAATTTTTTTAGTAATCTGAAAATATTTTTGAAATGTTTCATAACAGGTAGAAACACCATATAATTATTTTATTATACAGTATTTAAAATTACAGTGTTATTTTTAAATACCCAGTGATAGGGCGGAGACCTCTTCGGGGGAAGGGGAGGTTCCCAACCGCTGTAATTTTAGTCATTTCTGACTTTGTGAAATACACCAGACCTTTTCTCCTGGCCCTGGGCAGAGTAGGGAGTGCAATTCTGCCCCGGCATGTCGGGTGAAAAGCGGAAAAATTACAGTGAAGTACAGTGTCCAACTTCACAGGTTTCACTTAGTATTTAGAATTAAATTTAGATGCAAAAATTTCTCTCGTGTTTTACAACATTTAAAAATACTGTATTTAATAATTGTTTAATAATACAGTATTTAGAATTACAATGAAATATGTTCCAAAGCACATGGGTAGGTGTCCAACTTCACAGGTTTCGCTGTATTTCAGAATATTTAGATTTATCTACAAAATTCCTGGCATAATGGGTTAGTAGCTACACTTTATGTAATGCTCTATGATGGGTCTATTTAAGCTGTCAGCTTATTTAGGCTAAAAACGCCCCTCAACATTAAGCTTTTCAGACTCAGCCAGTAGGCTACTATCAGGTTGCTGAATTTTTAAAACAAATTAATTTAACATATGTCAGACCACATATGTAGGGGTCCCTCTGCAAGGATTAGGGGTCCTCTACATCCGCCACCTGTGGAGAAGACACGGTAAAAATCAATTTGGAAGACTGAAGTGTGCGCGGGTGCAAACGGTCCCTTTTACTGCCGTACAGGGACTTCTCTTTTCTTTTTCAACAGTCGGTATGTCTGGGGTCACCGTCTGACCTAGCGCGTGTCCTTCTATGACATCGTGGTTAACTGTATCCCCAAAACCGGGTGTCCCCTCCAATAAATCAGATCAGAAGCCGCCGAAAACCTTGACCATGCCTAAGATGGGTCCCGCGGGTCCTAGAAAAAGCGGGTCAATTGCAGACCAAGACACGAACCCGGATGAAATAAATCCGGCCATTGTTGTAGAGTCGGGAACCTTCTTTGAAAAGAATTCGCTTCGGACTGCCATTTTCACGCTTTATCTTCAGGATTCATGAAAAGGAGTGAAGACATGGGTTTGTCCTCGATTGCAGACCCAGAGGGCACTATATACACTTAGACCACTTTCCAACCCCTGTTTTTCTAAGGGGGGATCTAGAGTAAAAGCGTGTTTCCGTCCGGGTAAAATTGATCGGAAGAAGCTTGGCCCAATCTGCTTTCCACGATCCTACCGAATAAATTACTACTTCCAGGCTCAATTTCCACTTCCATGCTGCGCTTCAATGCGGAGGAAACGCCTCAAGGGTGACCTACTTGACGGAAAAGACGACACCAAACGGACGGTCCGAGAGTCACAAGTACAGCGGCAGGAATGCACCCGCCAATATGGCCGCGGCCATATTGGCGGGTGCATTCCTGCCGCTTGGACTAAAAATACGCAATTATTTTAATAGTTTACTAGGAAAACCACTAGATTCGCTCGGCCTGGGGTACCTATTCGGCGCACCCAAGGAGTTCTGCTATTATATAATATAATATAATATAATATAATAAGGTGTATATATAATATAGCAGAACTCTTTGGGCGCACCATATCGCCGGGGAATGGACAGTTTCCCCGGTAACCCAACAGGAGTTGTTAACACCCCATTGCGCATGAGTAGGCGGGCCAATGGGGAGGTGGCGGTAACAATATGCGGCTCGGCCAACTCCCGCAAGGATTTTAATATTATAGATTAATACTAATTAAATTTATGGACACCTAGTGGACTTTTGATGCTGGTTTAGAGCGCCATATTTTTTTTCTGCACACTTCCTGATGATTGCAAAAAAGTCTACTCGGTTTTAGAACCCTGTGGATAATTCACAGCCATTTTATTGTCAGAAACTGAAGGAAAAAGAGGGTATGGGTTGCCAAATGACCTTCCAGGGGACGTCCTTGAAGGATGCGGCATGTCGCTTGCATTACGAGAGAGGTCGTACGTGCTAAGAGTTCCTTCAGAGTAGAAAAAATAGTCAAGCAGGTCGACGTCCCCGATAGAATGTGACGGACTATATACGTAACGCGATCCGTAACGCCAATTAATATAAGGAATGTTCCCCCCCCCCCCCCCGTAATAAAAGCTCACGATTATAATTTATGGCAATACAACTCCACAAGTGATGCCGCATCGGTAATAAACTTTATAACCAAAAGTTCCCACTTTTCATTCTTTTAAAAAAAACATCGGAAATAAATTAATTACCACTCCTGAGGCCATACATTTGGCATGTTTTGGCCACATTACAACCGCCTCCCCCCAAAAAACGGGATGGAAAGTTTTCATTCATGGTCCTGGTCCCAATGATGCAAAACAGGTTTTGGGTAAAAGCTAAACTATCTTTCGCACAGGAACCTCCAGAAGCTCGTTGGGCACTGTTATTTGCCACCTGGCATCTATTGCCCCGTCCGCTATTGGGAGACCCTCATTTCAGGTGGGGGCTATCACGTGACTCGGTTTTTCCTCAAGGTACCGCCTGGATGGTGGGCAACCTAAGAACCCTGTTCTTCCAGTCCTTCGAGAGCCTCTGGAGAGGTTGGTTCTTTGGTAGTTGACCGGTGTTGTGAGTGCTAAGTGTGTGCGCGGTCCTTGGATTTATAGTGGAAGAATAGTTGGTAAGAGAAAATATTTGATTAGTACATATAAATGGTGTGTACATATGGAAAATGTATTAAAATATTCGTAATTATTTTTAAATATATTCACATTGCTTTAGGAATTTTTTTACGACTAGTAAATAATTTTGTATGACATGTAAATAATTTGGTATGCCATCATGTAGATAATTTGGTATGCCATGTAGATAATTTTATACAGCAATCTGGAGGCTAAAATAATGCGAAATCAGTTCGGTGCATACCATGTCAATACATAGTTTATAATAATATGCATATCAACCTGGGTGTATCTCTCCATCCAACTAGTGACATCCTAATCAACACACTAAATCGTGAAGCCGGTCCGTCCGGAACAATCTAAGTATTCGGTATCAGGTCAGATTAGATCTGCATAGTTGTACGTGACAATGTTCCCATCATAGTTTTATGTGCCAACGCCCCCC